>CAUYRH010016214.1:0-30977 GCA_963574655.1 Perodicticus potto | reverse complement strand
GTTCACATCACTTAATCATTAAGCAGACATCCTCTGTGTAAGTCATTATGAAAGGTGTGAGATACACAAGAAGTAAAATCTGCGTGGATGGAAACAAATGAAGCCCTCCCAGCAATCCCGCTAAGTCAAGCAAGTTGAAACTTGCAGGGCTGAATCAGAAAGGACTCTGTTGGCTCGGTGCCTGTGGCTCAAGCGGCTAAGGCGCCAGCCACGTACACCTGAGCTGGCGGGTTCAAATCCAGCCCGGGCCCGCCAAACAACAATGACGGCTGCAACCAAAAAATTGGTTGTGGCGGGCGCCTGTAGTCACAGCTACTTGGGAGGCAGAGGGAGGAGACTCACTTGAGCCCAGGAATTGGAGGTTGCTGTGAGCTGTAATGCCACAGCACTCTATCCAGGGTGACAGCTTGAGGCTCTGTCTCAAAAAAAGAAAAAAAGAAAGAAAGAAAGGATGCTGTTGACTGTGTTTCTTGGAAGTGAAATCATGGGCCATACCATAGTCTGTCTCAAAACTTTCATAGTGACCCATATATCTAAAACAGTTGCTAAACTTGCTAGGTTCACATACATCCTAAACGTGCTACAGACAACTATTAATTCTCTTTTGTTTTTCAGTATCAGCTGGTGAAAACAGAATTGCCTTCCAAGTACTTGCTTTTACAGAAGTTGTTTATTATTGCATGAAGCCTACCAGCAGGGTTTGGGGCTGTGTGTAATTTTAGAAAAGAAATCTTTGGTGTCTTCATATCCAAAGGTATTTTCACTGACCCATTAATGTTGGGCATGCTTTTTGAGAGGTCTCCCAAGGACTGAAGTATGTTTGTTTTTGTCAGAGCAGAGATAATTGGCCCTCCCAGGAATGAAAGCCATGACCCGGGCTCCTAAGTGAAACTGTCAGAAATTGCTTCCAGGGTCAGACCCACAGTTTAGAAACCCTCCAAACCTGGTTGCTGAAAGTGGAATCAAGAGGCATTTTGCATAACAACCTGATCTACCCCCTTGAAATCGGGCCAACAACATGGTGTCATGCTCTGGGTACCTTTGGTTTTCCTTACTACTCCGTAGGAAACTCTCCTTTGTGAAACACTCAGCCATCCCCTCGGCTGCTCCTATCTCCTGGTCTCTGGTGTGCCACAGCTTCCTCGTCTGGTTCCCTCCACCTTTCCAGTTTCTATTTAGATTTTCTCCTTATCTCAAGTTTTCACCTCTACTTAGAGCATCCTTGACAAAATATGGCAGTTCCAATAATTTGATCAGAATGTGAAGGAAGACTTGAAGAAATGGAAAAAGTAGGTTATTTTGCCATCATTACTTTCCTGCTCATAATTTCTAGTTTCATAGGTAGAATAGTAAACAAAATAATCTTTTATGTTTGCATATGGTTTTACAGAGTTTCAAAATGCTATTTTAATTAAAGGTATACAAATAACTTATTTTGCCAGAGAATATATAACTATGATATGGTATGAACAATACACCTACGCCTACTGACTTAGAGTTTTTATTGTATTTACAGAAAATGTACATAAACTCTAAGTAATATGCTATTGTTAAAGACGGAGAGATGGAATCTGGACAAATGGTCTTGGCAATGATGACTAAAAACGCTGTTAAAATCTAAGTTTTTATAAAAGTTCACTTTAATACAGGTGGTTGCAAGCATTCAACTCAAAACAACAATCTTTGTTTAAAGAATTTAAGGCAATGTCTGTTAGAAAATCAGTATATGCTTTAAATAAGTGGTTACCTTAAATACATATATGTATTTACAGGTATATGTGTGTGCGTGTGTATACATATGTAAATAAATAATCTTTAAGTCAATGGGTTAAATTCTGCATGTATAAGCTGATCCTCATCCTCTTCTTTTAATTTTTCCACCTCACAAGTATTTCGCTATTTAATTGATCTATCAACATTCTTTGCATGTACTTTTCCAGTTTGGGGAAAAAATAGTAAAATTATATCATGTGTAGTCTTTCTTAAAAAGATTGAATAGTCTGGTGAAAACAAACACTAAGCAAATGGCTAATGGGGTGAATCTGAGAGTAAAGCACTTTTAGTAAATTGAGCCTGTAGAGATATTTGAGTAACACTTTGCTATCTTTGCTAACATGCTAATGGATGGGCTAGAGGAACATTAATGAGCTTACTCTATTAAATTAGTTCTTTTTTCTTGTTAAATATCCAAAGAGAAAGATGGTCCACTTCACTAGCAAAAAAATAAAAAGTTTTCATGTTAGTAGAAGCATGATGCATATTTTCTTTCTAATTTAATTTTTAACCATTAAGACTCAATTCTATAAATGACTCACTGAATTACTTGGAGAGATTAGGAAACTATAAACTGAATGTCATTTGAATTTGGCTGGCTAGACACTATGATGTTATATAGCGTAATTCAAATGTAACATCATATTTTTATGAGGCCACCAAGATAAGCCCAATGACTTCTGTAAATAATTACCAAGGACGGCCTCAAATAGCATATAACAACTGATCTTGTCTCTGGTCACTGTTTCTATTAATATCATATTGGTCAATATCGCCAGCTACTGTGATTTGAACTTTTGTGTAAATTGTCAATTTCGCTCTCAGAATCATAGAAAAGCTTACTTTCGGTTTGTGGGCTAAGTGAAAAGGATTACAGTGCTAATGAGCCAAATCTGTACAAGTAAGAAGATAATAATCTCATAATTAGAACTCCCTTTTCAGACTAAATGTTGGTCATGAGTTTTTCAAAAGAAGAAAAATCATTTCATTATTTGGTTAAAAGAACATGTAAATGAATGCCAAAAAACTTACTGTAAAGGGGGAATTAAAATGACCTGGGCTTGTATACACAAACATGTACAGTGTTGGAACCTTACCCTGATTTTCTGGTCAAAGGAATGATTGTTCTTTTCTATGTGGTTTAGATGGCAGTAGTTTAGATATGTGGTCCAGATACGTAGTAGAAATGTGTGTTCAAGCAGTAGCTGATGTTCCCAGCATAAAAATATCCCTTTCAGTTTTTCTCAAGTGTGCCCTCTAGGAAGCAAAGCTAGCATGCCCATTGTATAGATAGAGAAATGGAACATATACAGCTTGCCCAAGGTTTAAAGAAATTACTGAATTGAATTAGAAATTGAGAATGTCAGCTCCCATCCAATATGTAGATTGTAAGTGGCAATGGTAAAAACAGTGATGGGGGAACACATTTAGAAGGGAAAACAATTCATCAACTTTGGCTGTAGTGAGTTTATGAGTAGAGGTCAAAACACATAAAAGCATGTGTATGTATGGTTGTGGGTGGATCCTCAGATCTGCCTAGAATATGATGACGTTTTACTCAATAGAAGCATCCAATTCTCTCAGGGTTTGAGGGGTCTTTTCTTCTGATTTCTCCTGGCTCTTAAGGTCTGCTGGGTTCCCCGTGTCTTTGAAACCTGACCTTTTTGAGGTTTAAGGCCAATACTGTTTAGAAGGCAAATGAGGTTCAAGCTCAAAGGAAGGACAGTGAAGGCAGAGGATGTGAGCTCTTTTGTGCTGATCCTGTGGAAGGTGAAACACAGCAAAGGATCACTCCAAGTAAAGATGGGGACCCTGGTGGAGATGCCCCTCAGATGTTGCAGCAGTGTTTACTCATTTCTTGAGGGTTTCAGGGAAACTAAAGTTCAAAAGCCATGGAGGACATCACTATTCATATTCTCAGTTCATCACCATGGCACAACGGTAAGATAGCTGGGGAAAGTACAGTCTTACTATCCACACTTTAGGCATCTTAAAAAAGTGACCCTTAATGGTGACGTGGCTGTCCCCAAGATAACAAAATTGGTTTGGGTGAGGGATGAACTTGCGATTTCTATTTCATGACCCCTGGTTCAGGACTTGTAATGAATTGGTCCAATGCCCAACCCTTCAAAAAGAGAACAGGAGAAACACTCCTGTCTTTCTTGTTTTACACAATCTGTGATAGATGTTACTGATAAAGTTGAACATATCCAAGAAATGTAAGGCAAAGACTTTGGGTATGCTGGCTGTTGTTTCTGAGGCCAATATAACAATATTAATGTACTGATATGGAGATTATATTTCATCATGAATAGAGTTTGGTGGCTCTCAAGAGAGAGATTTCATCAGTTCTAACAGCTCAGTGATTATATTACATTTTAAACAGTCTTCACCACTATTTATTACTTGTTTGGCCTCCTCTGGTCACTTCAAATCAAAAATAAAAGTTGTAAAAAAGAAATAAACTGTTTTATAGTTATAGATTAATTAATGAAAAAAGACCTCTAGAAAATCTTTAAATTTTCCCAGATAAACTGCATTAATCCTACCATCAACCTATTTGTGATGTATTAATATTATTGTGAAGTTCAAATCTTATGCTGATATTTAAGTGCCTACAAAAATATCTACATCTTCCCATATGCCCCACCCAAAGCTACCCCCAAATAAGCTATAAAACAAGTCTCTTGGGGCTTATGGGTCACATTTCCCTCCAAGATACCCTCCTTCAACACATGCTAAATCTGTCCTTCTCCCCATTTCCCAACAAACAGTGCACACAGATGAGACAAAAGCATTTCATCTTTTCCATGTAGAGCTATTGAATCCCAGCTATATGCTTGGTTGTTATTCCAGCATTGAAAATAGAGACAAGATGTAGAAAATACAAAAACATCAGTGAGTAGACATGTAAGCCAGCTTTCCATGGAGAACTTGAAAATGGCATGTTTAAAGTTGTTCCTTCTGTCTCTCCACTCAACCTGGATTAAAGTTTTAGAATTTAAAACCCTCCAGCCTTGTCAACAGGACAACCCTGAATAGGTGAATAAACTTCAAGAGACTATCATTTGTCAAAAGTTTTATCAACATTAAGACAGATTGTGCCCATCGACCTATGAATGGATTAACAAATTGTGATATGTACACCATGGAATACTATGAAGCCATAAAAAGATGGAGATTTCACATTTTTTATGTTTACCTGGATGGAGCTGGACCATATTCTTCTTAGTAAAGTATCTCAAGAATGGGTAAAAAAAAGTATCCAATGTACTCAATACTACTATGAAATCAATATATAACCACCTACACATTCATATGAATGGCAAAACATAACTATAGTCCAGAAAGTGGAAGGGAAGTAGAGAGAGAGGGGAGAGGTGGGGAGATATTGGGACGAAGGAGGACATTTGGGGGGAACCTCACCTAATGTGCGTGATGCAATGGTACATTTCAAAACTCTGAAGAAATGAGTATAACTGTGATAGATGTGTTACTTAGTTCAATGTAAGCATTTCACATTGTATATCAAAGCAGTACCCTGAACCCCATAAATGCATCAATGTACAAAGTTATGATTTAATAAAAAACAATTTAAAAAAAGATATTTTGTGTCTATAGAAGCCCTTTGATTCGCCAAAGGGGGAATAGACTAGTCAATATACTGGATGTAGCAGAGTTGGCATGGCTTGTTCTTTGTAAAGGACACTGTGGTCTCATGGGTGTATGATAATCAAAGTTAATAACACAGTAGGTGGCATAAATAGATCAGTACTGGCAAGATGGGCGGTGTTGATAGAAGCTATATGAGTTTGGACGAGGGCAGGGAGACCAAGTTTTCCACAAGTAGAATATGAATATCTGCTAATAAGTCATCACCCTTCAGTTCAAAATCCGATGAAAGCAAGTTGGTGAGATGAAGGATTTTTCTACCCAGGGTGTTAAAAATGAAGTGTAAGGATTTGATCTAAAATTACTTTCTTTTTGTTTTCTTCTCTCATACCCAGGCTTCTTTCTGCTTTCTCTTTGTTCCCATGATCAAAAATCAATAACTACGATATTTGTATTTTCTTCCTTTGTAAGATAAAAACTCATCTTTTTTTTGTTTAAGTGATGAAGATGAGGTCATTATAGAAACCCCAGGGATTAAAACACATATTACAAACTTAAATTGGCTAAAATTTTCTCAGTGGATTGGGAGGCGAATACATTCTTGTAGAATAAGACGTACAACACTAGTAAGACTTAGCAATATTTAAAGAGATGAACTGAATCTTATCTTCTTCTCTTATAATCTTAATTAATGTTAATGTCAGGCAAATAAGAACTGTCTTTATGGCTTAAAAAATCATTTAGGCCCACTTAAGTTATTTAAAGTGATTTTTCACAGCAGCTAAATTTAAGTTCTGCAAAATAATGAAGCTGTCAGAGGCACTTCTTTATAATCAAAATTGACCATTTTCAATATTGGTTACTACAAGGGTATTTAAATACAAAAATAAAATAGTGTTGAGGTCACAATCAGTTTTTGGTATGTCATTTCTTAATTTTCAGGCGTCACGCATAGGAAATGATGGGTTGCCTTTGGTCAAAAGTTTTCAGGTTTGATTTTCAACTACTTCCTAACCCAATTCTATCTACATCATCTCTCCTTCAGGGATCTTTGTACTGCAACGCCTATGTTTTTAATTTTTAACATCAGTGACAACAACAAAACCATAGTTTGTTTTGAATTTTGAAACTTTTTTTTTTTTTAAACAATGAAATTATCAATCAGATGCACCCACGAGAGGAGGCAGAGGAGAGGTTCAGGAAACAAGAAGGTTTATTTTGTTCAGCGATCCTAGAGACAGAAGGCCCTGCACACCCTACAGGGCCATATGGGAAAGACACCAGTTGGCCAGGAGACAGGGGAAGGGGAAGGGGAAGGAGGGTTAGGAGTGGTGGGGAATGGAGTTTAGGCCAGGGTCTTTATTGGGATATTTTTGGGAAAGGCAAAGCAGGGAAGAATGAGCAGCTTAGCATTGGCTAGTATGAATAATTTTGATGTGCTTTGGGCTGTGGAGTGGTCCCTGGTATCTTGACACTTGGCTGTGGGATGCAGATAAATACTGCCTTCTGGAGCCTGGGTGAGCCAGATACTGGAGATACGGCTCTCAATTGGTTGGTTTCAACATCAAAGAAATATTCTAGAATGTGGGGTGGCTCTGTGGCTCATTGAGTAGGGCACCAGCCCCATATATGGAAGGTGGCAGGTTCAAACCCGACCTCGATGAACAGAAAAATAGCCGGGCGTTGTGGCAGGTTCCTGTAGTCCCAGCTACTAGGGAGGCTGACTCAAGAGAATTGCCTAAGCCTAGGAGTTGGAGGTTGCTGTGAGCTGTGTGATGATGCCATGGCACTCTACCCAGGGCGATAAAGTGAGACTCTTGTCTCTACAGAAAAAAAAGAAGAAGGGACTTTTGCTATCAGTTTCTCTTAAGAATTTAGTAGCTCAAGGAGGGGCAATTTCTTCCCAGCCAGAAAGGCTTTTCAACATGTCATAACCAAATAATACATAGAGAATTAAAACACATTTATAATATAGTACCCTTTTCTTTTCTAAAAAAAGTTACTTGCTCTTATTTCTTGCCAGAACCAATAAAAATTCTCTCCAATATTTTTAAAAATTCTCAACTCAAATGTATAGCTTCAACCTGGCCACGAAGCAGCACTAAATGTAACTTGTTTTAGTTTTTACTAAAGAAAATTTGATATCATTGCAATCTGTCTGTCTTCTGCCAAGATATAGAGATGTGAAATCCAAATATTGAACATAACATTTTCTGGGCTCTCAAAAAAACACTAAGAAATAGATGTAGCAAATTTAATAAGGAATCAAGGAGAACTGTGATCTCAGGTACCATCCCCAGCTATTGATAAAAACTAAACTTGTTGTCAAGGAAGCTACAGTATAAAATATTCATGTTGTTATTGGTGCTGAAGGCGACCACTGATATATTTGCAGTTGGTGGTAAAGAATTCATAACAATGCTGTGATCCTCAGCCCTTAAAACCCTGGGAGACTTCTGGTATTTTAGGCTTTCAGTTGCTTTGCCACTGTTACCATTTTTCTTTTTTAAGGAGAAATGAACTAAGCCTTGTTATTTGACTGCGGTGTCTTTTGAAGCTTTTCCTCACCAAATTGAAGCTAAAGACAAAGAAATTAGGCTACTACATAGAGGTTAGGTGGTTTCCATACCTCCTGGGCAATCCCTCCTAGAGGAGAGATCTCGTTCCCATCAGTTTTCTCACCCCTTGCCAGGGATTAAGAAATCACAGCTCCTAATGGCTTGTTCGAAATATGTTAGACCATGTGGGAGAGGAGCAGCACAGATGAAATGAAGAGAATGTGTCTTCATCCTTCCTTACAATTTCCTTCAACATACTGATGTTGTGTCCTGCTGCTCCCAGGAATCTATCATTTTGTTGTTATTGCTTAGTGAAACAATTTTTACCCAGGGTAATCTAAGGATATGGAATATAAGAATCCACAAACTCTGTATTATTCATAAGCCAACAAGAAAACTACAGAGGGCAATTAATTCAATCACGTGGTATCAATACCAATGACACTACTCCAATGTTTATGGTCATTTTTCAGTATTATATCAAAGACTGAAGAATCTATTGTTTATTGCTCTGATATTCTTGGTAACTTGTCCCAGATTACACGCTGGCACTTATCTACATTTCTTTTTTTCAGTAATAGATGCCATTTAGAGGTACATTACCAATTTAGTAGGATGTAACTTTAATAACCAATTTTACCAACATTGGCCTATGATACATAAATTCTTTACTTGATTCTACAACTTTCAACTCTTAGATTAAGAAAACCTTATATTTATATGGAATATCACAGTTTATGAAGACTATTTCAATCTATTTCCTCAAGCTAAAGAACTGTGCTTTATAGGGATAATTTCTATATATTATGGGCTTTAATCTTTGGGCTTAATTCTGGATTTTAATGGCTAACAGAAGGAATGGTCTGGACCAGTGCTTCTCAAATTTAAATGTGCTTCCTAATCCCCTAGAGAACTTTGTAAGTGCAAATTCTGATTCAGTGGCCTAGGATGAGCTCTGAGAATCAGTTCCTAGTAGCTCAAAAACTTAAATATGTTTGCTGTCCCACCAGCAGTGCAAAAGTGTTCCCTTCTCTCTACATCCACACCAGCATCTGCAGTTTTGAGACTTTGTGATGTGGGCCAGTATCACTGGGGGTAGATGATATATCAGGGTGGTTTTGATTTGCATTTCTCTAACAATTAGGGATGCTGAGCATTTTTTCATATATTTGTTAGCCATTCGTCTGTCTTCTTTAGAGAAAGCTCTGCTCTATTCATCTCTCTTGCCCACTGATCTAAGGAATTGTTAGCACTTTTTATGTTTTCTAGTGGGACTACAAACTAATACAACCTTTTTGGAAGGCAATATGGAGAACCCTCAAAGAACTCAAGCTAGACCTCCTATTTGATCCTGCAATCCCATTATTAGGCATCTACCCAGAAGAAAAAGAATCTTTTTACTGCAGGGACACTTGCACTAGACTGCTTATTGCAGCTCAACTTACAATTGCCAAAATGTAGAAACAGCCTAAATGCCCCCCAACCCAGGAATGGATTAATAAGCTGTAGTATATGTATACCCTGGAATACTATTCAGCCACTAAAAATGATGGGGACTTTACATCTTTTGTATTAACCTGGATGGAAGTGGAACACATTATTCTTAGTAATAAGAATGGAGAAACAAGAATCCTATGTACTCAATTTTCATATGAGGACAATTAAGGTCCTAGTACGCAGTAGGGTTTGGGGAATGGGGACAGCTGAGAAAGGAAAGGAGGGTGGGGCTGAGGGGACAAGGGATATGGTTCACCTTTGGGAGCGGGACACAATTATAGAAGGTCCTTCTCTGACAAAAGCAATCAATGTAACCTGGTCCTGTGTACCCTCAATGAATCCCCAACAATGAAAAAAAAACAAAAAACTTGAGTATGGGAAGCCCAAATGAGTACTTCTCAGGAGCTGCCTTAGAAATTCATACCTTCCTTGTATCGCCTTTAAAATTATCTCTAGATTTTGCTTTTAGGCTACCCCTTAAAATATGTACCTACCAGGTTGTCAGACCTTCCATTTATCTAGCATAGTGTTTCCAAATTTACCAAATAAAAATAAAGGACACACAGTTAAGTTTGAAGTTCAGATAGACAATTAAAAGTTTTTAGTATGTCTAAAATATTTCATGGAATAAACTTATTCTAAAAACTTATTAATTCTCCAGCTGAACTTAAAATCTAATTGGTTCCTGTACTTTATATGTCAGTCTTACCCTAGAAACTAGAGTCTTGGTGTAGAATGCTTTAGATCAACCTTAGCACTATTGACTGTCGGGCCAGATAAGCCTCCATTGCAAGAGACCATCCTGTTTGTGGCAGTAAGTGCAGCAGTATCCTTGGCTTCCTGGCAACAGATGACTTCAGCACCCTCACGTCTAGTTGTCACAACCAAAAATGGAGACATCGCCTATGTCCCTGGGGAGAAAAAGCACTTCCAGTTGTGAACCAATCATCTATAGAAGGAGTATGCATAGGGTATGTGTTAAGATATTAGGAAAGTTTTAGTTAACTGTCTTTTTTAGTCAAATATGACAGAAGAAATATAAGGGGAGTTTCTGTGGTAGGTTCAGAGAAAGTCACAAAATTAAAAAAAATACAGGCCAATTTTTGTCCTATTTCAACTACATATGTTATTCCACTTCTGTGCCCATGAAATGTACATTTGTCCTATGTGTCTCTGGGGCCAAATTCTAATGCCTTCCCAGTGCACATGGTCTTCCACTAGCTTCCTTGTTCCTCCCTGCACACCCTTCCCCACTTGGGGTATTCCACCATATTTTCTGATGTTCCCATCCCCCCATTCACCCTTAACAGTCTGTGCAAACAAACTGACACAATTCACAAATAACTGTGTTGCCCAAGCAATTTCCCATCACGTGCTTTGGAGAGCTGCTTTCTATCTACCCTGCATCATAGCCAACCCATCATGCATTCTTTAAAATCTTGCTCTTTCAGGAAACTCTATTTTATTTCCTGAACTTGAAAGAATCACTCTCTCAGAGCATTATACTATCTGTCTTTTTTATAACACAGTTTCTCCCTTCAGTTAGAAACAGTTATTGACAAGTTATCTTCCATACTCTATAGTAGGTTTTGGGAGTGAACCCACACAATATCATCCAAAACATTATCTACATGCAGCCCCCCAAGATGTCCCCATATTTAGGTATTTATACATGTGTTGACTTCTGCTTGGGCTGTTTCCTCCCATATAGCCTTTCCTGGCCATTCTATTTAAAATTGCCCAAAATTCCAGACTCCACACACTCAACTCTCTTTCTTGATTTGTCTCATGTAGCCATCACCCCCTCTCATACATTATTTTAAATTATTTATTATCTAATTCCCCTTACAAGTACATCATTTTTACTAGGATAGGTCATGGGTGTCTCAAGTATTTTCTACTATTTTTCTTAGTGCCCAGAACAGTCACTAGTATATAGTAAGTACTCAATAAATAATTGTCAAATAAATTAATGTGCTTACATATCTGAAAGTTCTTCAGAAGAAGTTGGTCTTGAATCTATTTCATCTATGGGAATATTAGTAAACTAATTGTGAAGGAAAAAAACTCTTTTAGCTGTAGAACTTTTAACACATACCCAGGTACCAACTCATCACTTTATAATCCTTTCTTGAGTTTTTATTTCATGAAGAAAGTTTAGGGAGAAAAAGCTGAACAATTCCATTGATTGCAATTGTGGAAGGAATGGTATTTTGAAAAAGATTCCCTTATTTAAAGTGCTCTGATATCAGGCCCTGGAAATTCCACAATTGCTGTATGACAAATACTGTATTGCTTGTTACCGGCTGAGCATCTCTAGAAATCAAATTGGACCTAAAGAAAAGTGGAAGAAAGTTGTTTCATAGAACTTTGATTCTTTTTTCCTTTTTCCCTCTTTTATTATCTTTATATACATTTGAGAAACCCAGGTACCTTCTGGGGATGTCTTTATATGGAAATTTAAGGTTTTAAATATTTCTTTTTGTACAGTTGATCATTCTGGGCACATATGCTACATTGATAAATTATTCTCTCAAGTGCACTGCCAAACTACATATGAAATTGAACACTTAATTTAGAATCCCTGAGTCAATATTAGTATACACAAGAGTTTGCCGAACTTTTTTCCTAAAGGATCAGATAAGAAATATTTCTGGATTTCCAAGCCATGTGGTTTCTGGTCTCTGTCACAACTCAAGTCTATAATTATAGTTCAGATGGAGCCACAGACAAGAGGTAAATAAATGGGCATAACTGTGTTCCGATTAAACTTTGCTTCATGATATGGAAGTCTAAGTTTTCCATTATTTTCACAATCATGAAATATGATTATTATTCTTAAAATTATTTTAGTCAGCTATCCATTCTTAGCTTGTGGGCCCCACACAAACAGGTTGATGGACCAGATTTTGGCCCAGGAGCAATAGTTTGCTGCCTCTTACCACAGACAACTTCAAGCTGATACTGTTGTCCTCTTGAGCTCGCCCATTGCAATCTGAGCAGGAGCAGGATAAAATTAAATAGGCACAGGAAACGTGTCTGATACCATGGACATTCTAAATAAAACACAAGCCTTCAAGTCAGGCAGCAGCTGGAAGCAGCTACTGCAAATTCAATGCTGAACTTGATCTCCAATTAAGACTTTGTGAATTTCTTGCGCCTTTTATCTAAATCCTGTTCTCACCATGCAACTTTTAGACCTAATTAATACAGGCTCTTCTATCCTTGTTCTATGTCTTCTGCTAACATTTTAGAAAACTTCACTAGTGATTTCTTTTTAAAACTATCATTATCATATATGTGGTATTTGCAGAAATACTTGTAAAGTCAAGCATGTTATTTTCTACCATTGTGCTGCCTAATAATTTGTGTTGTGTTTTCTCCAGTTTTGTCATCTTCGCTACAAAGAGATCATTACAATAAAAGGTGAAGGTGTTCAGAGTTTAATACTATGTAATTAAGACTTAAAGACACTAATCGTATAAACTTCTATTTTTAGATCTTGTCTGCACTGATAGAATCAAAGGTCACTTCCCCTGTCTTTTGATAACAAATATTTAAATAAATTTCTTACAGCATAGAGAATCTTTAATCCTCTTATAACCCTTATGGATACCAGAGAATATCTTTTAAAGCCTTAGTTGTAGGTTATTATTTACCTAAACTTCTAGATTCTCCTCTGCCCTCCGGAGATTCAAAAGTTGGAATTTCCACAGCTTCATTGTCACTTTCCCAACTGTGAATGGTCATCATTAATATGGTCATGATTTTTCCATCCAATTTGTCTCAGCATTAGACAATTTACAACCTCTGTACCAGATCTAACCATCTGCCCTTAGATGTATTGGTTTGTATAAGCAAGAGACCTTTCTTACACATCTCATTGAAGATATTACAATACTTTTATCTTAACAGGGGGAAACTGGGTTTAGCCTTTGAAAAATAATCTCTTAAGACACTGATAAGGTATTTTCAATCAGTAAAATTAGCCTTTATCACTTAAGAAATGAAATGACTGTCTATCTACTTTATATCACAGAGAATTAAGATCTCCTGTCTTTTGTTTTAATTGGAGATTTGAAAGTATGTTTCCATCTAAATACATTAGCACTAAGCACACCTCCCCCAACTCCCATGCTTCCTGTTTGAAAAGCCAATTATATGGTTTCATTGCTGATTGGCTGGAAACCTATACAACTTCCTGACTGCAAGCCATTAACACCCTGGCCAGGAGCGCTGACAAAAAGATGAAGAGATTTACACCCTCTGATTTCTGTATTAACAACAAGGACAAAACAGCATGTGGTCTTGTCAGTGGATAATACAATTTAAAGATATGATTTCTTTTTCCACAGGTGCATTTATCTCTGAAAATTAGCAGTTCAGCTTGGTGTGAATAATAAACCATCTTCTCTGATGAGTTTGAATCACATTATAAAGTCTCTTATAGACAAGTTCAAGATTTATAAGACTATTACAATTTCTCTAAATGATAGAACTGAAGTTAGCCTATTTTTAGATCTAAGTTCTGATTACTTAAAAAAATAACACTGGGAAGGGACAGCATGGGAAATGTTATGTTTTATAAAGGGAAAATGCATACATGTATATTAATGTTGAAAAACTTTTGTTATTAGTTTCAGTTATTCAATATAAAATTTTTTTTTAACTAAGAACAACACATTGTGGTAATGTGATTGCTTTTCCCAATGAATTCTACACTGGTTTTAATGATTAACCATCTGTTTTAGAAGGAAGATGTGATGTGTAAAGTAAATGTGTATGTATGTGCTACATGTATATACAAAACTACATAAAATACAGAGGAATATATGGATATTTTTGATCACAGTTATGCATATAGAAGCGTATGTGTGTATATATAGGTGTGTGTACTTCTTTCTTTTTGTCTGTATCTGCGCATACAAATGAATATTAATCATGCATATAAATGTACATATACACATATGTCAATATATCAGATACAGCATATATGGAGAGGTAGAGAACTTCTATTATATAAGATCTAAAAGTAAAAAATAGAAATGAGATTAAGAAAACATTAACTTCTTATATTTAACACATGTTCCTTCATGAAATGAAATGATTATGTTTGATCTCTAAAGTCTCTTCCTGTTTTCAAGTGATGAATCTAAGATTTGTTTAGCATTACACTCCTTTCATGAAAGGACTGTGGAATTGTGGACGTGACAGTAGATGATTAGGTTGTAGATGGACAACAGATGAAATACTAAGTTTTCAATAACCAATCAGCCAATTGCTGCTCACCACACATTGCTTCAAAGGCCTGGTTCTTGGTTCAGGAGTATTCAAAGGAACTGAAGTCTTGTCCTTGTCTATGAGAAACTCAGAGGATAATTTTGGAGAGATGTGTAGATGTTGACATCAAGGCCATCACAGTAAAACAGGGATTGACAAATGGGGTAAAACATTCATAATTAGGTCCTACCTTTCAGAAACAGAAGTCACTTAAAAAGCATAGACTGTACTATACATCTTGTGTGTACAATTAGTTTGCTTATAAAAACCCATGTTAACTGTTTCAAAGAGAATCCAATGCTTTAGGATTTAAATTACTATACATTTTAAAGTCTAAATTATAATAATACTTCTTTTGTCCATAAATTGAGGCTAGCATCAAACTGTTATGAAATGAAAAGGACAAGTCATCGGAACTCTAAGATGAAGTGAATCAACTGAAGCTGAATATTTTAGAGTTTCCTTAACCGGTGGTCCTTTGCCTAAATGGGCAAAATGAGAATAATCACTTCTTAATGTGATCAGAATGAAAACAAAGAGGGTATTACTGGATGGTATTACTATGCAAGATACCATGACTGTCCAGAGAAATATAAAGCAATATATCTATGTTTGAGGAATCTAAAATTTAATTGGATAGAAGAAGGGATGAATGGAAATGTGGTAACTGGACCAATGAATTGCCAAATGAGTGCCTAGGAGAATAAATCCTCTGAGATGACAGAGAAGAAAAAAAGACATGTATATTAGATTTGGATTTAGAAGATTCACTTGTACTCTGATATTTTACTTGTGCATTCGACAGATATTTATTGAGTGCCTACTACGTACCAACCAATATGGATAGACTTTTGATCAAATCCAATGAAGGCTGAGCCCTCCCCATGTGGGAAAGAGCAAACTAATTGGACAGAGGGTTGCAGGGCAGAGAGAGGCATAGATGATGAGTTAGATGGAAGAGTGAAAAGCCATATTTAGGAGCTGAGTGAGAAGACCAATTAAAGTAGGACGTGTGATTGTCAATGCAGAATCTTAGGAATCAAGAATGGAGAGTGAATGAACTGATAGATCCACTAGAATCATAGTCTACGATGGTAGGGAACTTGAGAAATAATGATGTAAATCAGCTTAAAATTCGGTTAACTCTGCAAATTTACTAGTGAAAATTTACCTACCTTGCACATCTCTTGTAGGGGACCTCAGATTGATGGGTTATTGGTATCTTAAATGATGGTTCTAGATCCAAGACATAGTTCAGTAGCAAATTTCCTAAAAGAACAAACTAAAATTACAGTAAGATGTTAATACGTTTCTTAAATACTATTCTGATGTAAAAGTGCCTGTAAATCACAGAAGACTGTCCAAATCCTCAAATACCAAGGCCAAGAAAAGAGTGAATTACATTAAAAGAGTTCACTTAAAAAAAAGGCAAAGTTTGATTCAAAGTGAATTCTAAAAACTTGGCCAAATTTTATATAATTCCAGTTGTTTTAAACTTTAGCACTTGATCTTCTCTTCCTCGAAAAGCTGAATGACTTTAAGATAACAATATTTAGACAACCTTTGAGAACGAGTGTTCTGTCTACAGACCCAAAATAAATTAGAGTAAGTGACTCTAAATTGAGGAGAAGACTCAATGAATGACAAGATAGTTGACTTATTATTACAATCAAAGGAAATGAGTTGTCTAAATTAACTTGAGTTGGTCACTTTTTGCAATATTGGGGTTTTCATCAACTCTTCTCTTATTATGCACCTCCAGCCTTGTTTCTGGGTTGGTCTGTGATGAGCCCTCTGGATAAACACTGCCTGGTGAGCTCTGCATTTTCTCCTAGATGGGCAGTCCCCTGGGGCAGAGTCATGGGAAATGTTTAATCTGCCTTTCTATCTTCAGTGTCCAGTGTACCTATTTATATTAGTTAAATGTTTCCAGATCAATGTAAAGTCTGGCTGTATGATAGTTTGTTTAAATGTAGAACCACAAAGATATATAATTTTATAAATGGAAAGAAACTTGATATTCAGCATCTCTAATCCTTTCAATTTTGAGGTTCAGAGATTATGGTCCAATGATTTATTTGATCTCTTACTCCTTTTTAATTTTAAATACCACATCCATTGCTCAAGTGTCTTCTTTTTTCTTGCTGCCTTCTATAAGGCCACATTTTACTCACATAACCTCAGCAAAATTGCAACCTAAATAGTTTATTTGAAAACAAGTTTCATTCCTTACCTGTCCTTTCCCTCATAAACCCACTCAATCTTGAACAGGTCCTGTGGATTTACCTCAAAATATATCTAGACTCTCCTTTCTCCATTTCCATTGTCACCTCCATTGCCAATGCCATAATTCCTCTCACGTTGGCCTTCTGTTAATTGCCACCTGAGATTCTAGGTTCCACTTTGACATTCCCCTCCAACCCCTAAAACTATTCTCTAGCAGCAGCCAGAATGATCTTCGAAATATATAAATGTGCTCATGCCACTCCCTTTGCTTAAAAATCTCTTAATAGCATCTCAATGTAGTTGAAATAAAATGCAAACTTACTAACATGCTATATATTATCTGAATTATCTACCCTGCCTGAGGCCCCAGTTTAATCTTTTGTTGTATTCCTCTTTGCCCATTGATCTTCAAAGCTCATGTTCTGTCTATTAAACTATGCTTCTTTTTAATTAATGCTTCTTAATACTTTAATACTTTTTTTTTAAGTTCATAGATGGTAGCATCAGGAAAGATCATAAGTAAGCTTGGAAGCAATATTGCGGCTGATCTGATTCTATTAAAACTGAATATATCCTAAGCCTGCTCTGAAGGAAAGATTTACTTCCTACTACATGCACTGGCCTCTGGCTTCAAGCCCCCTTAGATGCAGGGGAGAAATACATCTTTGACTTCCTGGGTGTGCCCTTATTCCTTCTTTCTCCTGGTCCAGGTGTCATATAATCCAATTGGACGCAGGGAAAAGACCTCACAACTGAAAGATTTTCATGAAGGATAGATTTATCCAACTTACAGACATTCTTCTATAGCTTAATGCTTGCTGTTGAGTAAGTACACCAAACCCAAATGTGTTTGAGATAAAGGATCCTTGAGGCTCCCGTGGAAGACTTTGAATGAGTTGGAGACACATTTCAAATTGCAAACTTCAGAGTCAAAGTTCACCCATCTCCCTTTGAATGGCTCATTTTATCATGTTTGTCTGAGTCAAGCTACTGAAAATTCAGTAATTCTTAAACAAGTTTTTATTTTTCTCAGGTTGAAAATCACACAAGTTAAGCAGAAGTATTTTGCTTTTCCAATTTCGTTGTGTGAAGGCACAGCATGCAAATGCATTTTATTAGCTCCAATTTTTCCCCAGTAGGTACTTCCAAATTAAAATTAAAATTATATAGATTTACCAGAAGTCTTTAATCTAAATTATTATTTCTGTTGGGATTTCTTGCTTTTCATTTTACAAAATGGATTTTATGGGGAGGAAAAGATATTAAAATTATGAGAGAAAAAAACTGACTCCTTTTGATATATTTGATGTGAATCTTGGCTATTACCAAATTAACTTTAATGAATTATATAGTACTGAAATAAAGGCTTTGAGCAGATACTACTCTCTCTGATGCCTCCTTGTGCTGGAAACTTGTTCCCTTTAGGTTTCTCTTTTCTTTAATCTCTATCTACTACATGTTTTGAATATGGGACAAAGGCAGATGCTTTTGACAGGAAAAAGGATGATTTCTATTGAGAAGAATATGGTCCTAACAAACAAATGTAAAGTAAAATATATGGCCATAGAATCTCAGCAGGGGCATTTACAGCAAGATAAAGGCAAATATCTTATACTACTGTATTTTATATAGTGCCTAGTATGTACCCAAACAGTATTATTGGTCAGAAGAAACAAAAGCACTTGGGTTAACATAGTGGATAGTCAGGTAGAAGGTAATTTAATCCTTTGGATAACATGTTCATTAAAAGTTTGAAACAATCAGAACCCAAGAGATTTTTGTTTCAATGACTTTTGAAACCAATAGAGGAAAGTTTGGCTAAGCTTTTAGGTTTAGAGGTTTTGCTGTTATTGGGGCTTTGTAATGTCTCAGAAAATATACTGGATGTGAATTTTATATTCCTCTCCTGAATTCTAAAATCTAGAAAAGTGATCACTTGCTGAACAGTAATTTCATCTTAACATAGTTATAACATAGTATAGCTTGTTATATAACATGTTAACGAAAGATAGCAGAAACCTATCCTAATAATTTGTTCATTAACCAGAGATTACTAAATTACAAAGTATTTATTGTATGCTACTTTGTGTTGCTAAGGAGTAATACCAAAATATAGGAGTCATAGATTCCACCCTCATGAAGCTTATTCTACTACCATAGTCAAAACACTTTTGTTTTATAATAAAAAGAAAACAATACCATACTCGGTTATATGGTGGGGAAAAAGCAGTTTTAGAGACCTTACATTCTCTCCCATCACACAGGATGGGTAATAGATGGATGACTGGGAAATTTCCATTTGGTAATTAATTGGTGCTAGTGGGGAAGCATGGCAAGAGAGCCTGGATAGAGCTGGAAAGGGATGATGACATTGATATGGTGAATAGCAGAATATCATACTAACTTTAAGGGTTTGCTTTTCTGTTATGTGGCTGATTTGCCTGCCTTGAATTATGTATTTTATAGGGTAGCTCAGATGGATAAAAGAAAGTTATTAAAATGCTACCTTAAACAGTGCTTCCTAAAACTGCTTCTGTTAAACCTGAAGTTAATCAAAGACATGGATGAGCCAAGCCCACTCTTGCTTTTTTTTTTTTGTAGAGACAGAGTTTCACTTTATCGCCCTCTGTAGAGTGCTGTGGCGTCACAGCTCACAGCAACCTCCAACTCCTGCGCTTACACGATTCTCTTGCCTCAGCCTCCTGAGTAGCTGGGACTACAGGCGCTCGCCACAATGCCCGGTCATTTTTCCGTTTTGCGGTTTGGCCGAGGCTGGGTTTGAACCTGCCATCTTTGGTATATGGGGCTGGCACCCTACTGGATGAGCCACAGGTGCCGCCCCCCACTCTTGCTTTTCTGATTGGTATTAGTAAAGACAAGAGCAGGGCTGTTAAGCACATGGGTGTAATTCATATTATGTGTGATTCATGTGTCGTTCATATATATGTCATTCATATCATCTGATGACCATGTCCAGGGAAAACGGGGTGGGGCCTGAAGTCCAGCTGTGGATTTGCAGTCTGACCCTGTGCAGTGCCTTTAAGAAAACTCATCCCCTCAGAGATGGCACCTTTTCCTAATTCCTGTGATGGCACAGTGCAGGGCAGTAGAAGTCCTGAGAATAGTACCAAGAAGGATGATTTGGGAGATTTCTGAATTACACCATGAATTTGAAAGCCAGATAGGAAAGAATCTAGTGGGTTCCAGGTCTGCTCTTCATCATTGAGAATTAAGAGTTTCAAATGACCATTAGGTACTGGGTCTCGTGTACAGTCAGTCCTTTGTTGTTTCAAGGATCCAGGATGGCACTAGCTCTTCAGAGTGGTTTTATTGGATAAAACCTAAAGATGTTTCTAAGATAGACTTGCTTGATTAACATTTCTTATAAATATTTTGGCCTAAGAGATGAGTTCACTGGGTGCTGCTAAATTTGCAGAGCTGTAAACTATGTAATTTGCCTATGATACTGTCCTTCCCCTTTTGCAATTCTTCTATTGCATCTTGCTGAGTTTCTGTTAATTGGCCACATGGATATTTCTTATAGGGTCCCATCGAGGTGAGTACGGCTGGCACCATCAGGCACACTTACTAGACTTGCAATGTCCACAATCCAGCAACTGCTCTTCAGTCAATCAGCTAAGAGCCTGTGTTTCTGCCTATGAAAATGAAGAAAAAAAAAAGTGGGGGTGGGGAATAAAGGGAAATGGAAATACGCAGAGGATGTGGGATATACACACAGAAAGGAGCTTCTGACAAATTTCAGGAATATCCTTTCTTGGTTTTCTGGCTGGTTTTTAAAAACAGGCTAAATGTAGAGAACTTCTCTTTGCATTGCCTCTATTTTCTGCCCTTCAGCTAATTTGAGCTTTAAAAAGGGGGCAAAGGAGGTCTGACTTTGAAGGGATGTAACCTTCAGGCTTTAATTTGGTGCAAACAAAGCATTTAGAGCAGCTCTCCGGTGGCTGGGAGAGCATTACCACATTGCTGAATATTTAAAAGCAAGGCATGTTTCCAGTCCCAAGGTCTGTCCCCCAATTGATAAGTCTCTTTTTATTAAATGAACTTTAATTACTTAATAATTAGACCTTCCACAGGAGAAGATGTGGATGCTGATAATCTGCCAACAAGGCTAGGGGGCAGGTCGGAAGAATGTGCCATTTTCAGATTAGAATTTGAAAGAAGGAACAGGCCCATTCTGGGGAGTGTGGGTGGAGGAGAGGCCTCCCTGGAGGCCTCCAGTCTTGGCATAAACCTGGACTGAAAAATGTTCTTTTTCTACTTTTTCTTAAAAACTAGAATAGTTTACAGTGAAATGAATGGGAATTTGTGTCTAAGTCCAACTTTCAGACTGTCCGGACCTGATGGAAAGATTTCTCTTAGTTATGTGCTGTGCATATGCTTGGGCGGAAGGGTAGGGAGAGACTATTGTTCACTTTATTTCAATTCTGAAAGCCTAACGCTTCCGATGTCCCTACAGATTTAGCAGCTTTCCATTCATTGCCATGGTGATTTTTTACCTCATTTTTTTTAACATCACAAAGGAAAAGCCCAAATGCAAAATGTTTGCTGCTTTTGCTATTAGCATTTCTACTGCTTGGTGACAGCAAATATTTCAGTTGTGCCCAGTATCTGAGAAAATATGCATTGGCCTGAGGAGAGTGATGACCTGGGCCATTACTCTGACAGTGCCAGCGAGTAGGGACTGACCCTGTCACCTCTGATCACGTTGTTCCTGGGGACAGTGATTTCAGGGGAGAATGGGGAAATCCCATTCAAAATATCTGCTGATTGATAATTTAAACTTAGGGGGCTTAGACAAAATTTTCACAGGCATACCCCACTCTCTTTTCAATTGAAAGTCTCTATGGGTTGACTTGATATATGTCTATTAACTTAAGCTCTTTTCACTTTCCTGAATAAATCACTTCTTTCTCCCTCTAAACCTTCACATCTGTAGTGATTTCTGTCCTTCTAAGACTTCCCAATGTTTAGGGCCTGGGGTATTTGCCTAAACTGAGCGTCTTAACAGTTGTATATATGTATGTTTTCATTCAACAACTGTTTGATAGTTTGGTATTTGCCATGCCCCGTGGTAAGTGCTTATAGTACAGAATGAAACAGACCTAGGCCCTGCTTTTGTGGAATTTACCAATTAGCCAGGAAGATAGTTATTAAATAAACTCCACAGTTAATTAATTACAATTGAAATAAGTGCTAGGAAGGAGTCCTGTAGGGAGAACTGGTTCTGTCTGGGCTCGGGAGAGGCCACCAGGAGGACATGAGAATTCTCATACTGCCTGGGTACTGTTAAATCCCAGCTATCCAAATACTGTGCAACTGAAGAGCGATCAAGAATTTAAAAAAACCCTTTCTCTTCTTTGCATGGATAATTGGTAAATAGTCTTGAAAATAATTGAGGTTATGAATGTTTCACAGGCCTTTGGAAACATTTAACAAAGTAACATATATAAATAGATATTTAATGAATCTTTTTAGTATTAAAATTAGGATTAGAGAATAATTTAAAGATCTTTTACAGGAATCAAAATAAACAGGACAAAACCCATTTCTCCTGGTGGCTATACATCTCCTGCTAATAGCACTTAATGTTCACTATACGACTATAATTAGGATTGTTGACATGGATGAAATTTCTGATGCTAAAACCTAGGTGCTTTTACAGTGTGTTAGTCATGTACAATAATTTAATATTTGAATTAAAAGTGTCTTTATCATTTTGAAGGCAGAGCTATAATATGTGTCTAACTTTTCTGTAAGTAAAACAAAATGATCTTTCCTTGTTTAGTTCCTCACTAATCGATTCTGGTCTTCATTAAGACAGGGAGGTACAGAAAATGTATAAATGTGGAAGTTGGCTGGAGGGGGGTACCCTTCCAAATCCAGGTGTTCCCAGATTTAAAGCTGTCATTGCATCTCCAGCTGGGCTAGATCAGGTTAGTAGTTCACTTAACAAGAGATCTGAAAAGGGATACAAAAACATAGATTAGAATGAGAATAAATGAGTGGAAGAGAACAGATCTAGCCACATTTCCTCATACCATTAAACCAGTCTCCCATTCTTGGAAAGAGGTCTTCATTAATGTGATGGAGAATATTTATCTTATCTTTTAAGAAGTGGAGGGCTCAGACTTTACTTGCCTTGAGTGACAAGCATTTTTGCCGGTAATCATGCAGGCTCTTCTTGAGTGGTCAGGGCATCCAGGACCTGGTAGTTTTCAGATATGGACCAAGGCTAGGCCGTTGGCTTCTTCCTGATCTGGAAAAGCAGCAGGAGATCCACTCCAGAAGGGTTTAGCTTAGACAGAGTCCTGGGAAAACTGCTTTTCTCTTGTCTTGTTTGCATTCAGAAAGTCTGCGTAGGCCTGGAAAATGGGAGTCATTGTCAAGCTCTGGGTGGTAGAAACCCTCTGTCAAAACATAGGGTTTTATTATAGTATTGCTCTAGAATGTCACCCAGAAAAGATTGGCATCATTCCAGATTTTAATGCAGGGGGAAAATTTTCTTATTTGGGGATGAAATTTTCTGAGCACCTGCAACCTGGAAGCCACATTGTAGTAGATACACATGGGCAAAATTCCTTTGCCCAGCATTTGAAGTTTATGACAGTACCATTACCTCCCAAACACAGAGGTTCCTTCCCTTGACAGGTTATCAGTAAAGAGACACAGTTAACTCAGTCACAGCAAGAGGATCTTATTACTTGGCATAAGTAAAGATCATGCTGGGAATAATTCCCAAAGCCAAATGTCATTAAACAAAGTGGTTGGGTTGGTTTTCTAGTCAGAGGTCAATGAGGAGTGATCTGACAGAATAGGGTGATGGGGTGATGCCAGGAGGCACGGTCTCACTGGATCCTGCCACATGGTGACACTAGGGCTTGATCTGTTTTGATCCTGGATCCTGCCATATGGTGTCCATTTCTTAATTCAGTCCTTGCTCCTTGGTCCAGTCCGAACACTTATGTTCCACCTGTGGTTGCACTCTTGATTCATCTGGGCATATAGGGTCGCCACCTTCAACCTGGGAGTTCATGACAACTGAAAAACAACTCACAACTCTGTTACATAAAAGTTGAGCCAGGGCCAGGTACGGTGGCTCACGCCTCTAATCCCAGCACTTGGGAGGCTGAAGTAGGTGGATTGTGTGAGCTCATGTGTTTGAGACCAACCTAAGCAAGAGTGAGACCCTGTCTCTAAAAAAAAAAAATAGCCAGGTGCTGTGGCAGGCACCGGTAGTCCCAGCTACCTGGGAGGCTGAGGCAAGAGAATCGCTTGAACCCAAAGTTTGAGGTTGCTGTGAGCTAAGATGCCACAGCACTCTACCAAGGTAGACAAAGTGAGACTCTTTCTCAAAAAAAAAAAAAAAAATGTTGAGTAGACTGGTCTAGTGTTGTTACAATACCAGAAATTTGGGGAACCTGAGATTTTCCTGAGTGAAGCAAAAACTTTGGTGATTTAGGAGCACTGACATTTTGGCTCTGTAATGGATCTGAGTGAAGAAAGTAATGAGACCGTTCCTGCTGTGATTGTGGTAGATCAGGTGTGATCTATCAGGTCTGCACCAGGCCTTCCCCTAAACAGGCTCTTGTTGAGAAGGTACCTATTTTTCACAAGGGTCTGGTTAAAATTGTATTCGTATCTCTCTATAATGAAGTTCCGGACTCATTTGTATTACCATGAGCTGTAAGTACTAAAATTAAGCATGGTATTGGAGCATGAATTCAAACTACGTAGAGCCTTAGAAACTTAGAATTGCTTTTTGATGAGTAACATTGCCTTTTAGGAGACAAAAGGAGAAGGCCACAAATCATGTTTATAATTTTTACTATGACAAATAATCAAGTATTTAAAATTTCCAAATGTTGCTTAGTAACTTTTAAATAGGATGCAGTTCTGACCCTGTTAGTAAGACCTGAAATCACCAAAGTGTGCACACTGAGTCAGGATGCAGAATAGTGGCCAGTTCCATCCGAGCTGATTACATTAACAGGCAGTCTCATGCCTCACATACAATTCTTACAAGTAGGTGAAGTTTACATAGGAAAAGAATTGTTGAGTATCAGTTTTAATTACTCTTTCATTTTATATATTTTTCCATGCTCTAGAACTTACTAGCAAGTGCATTTTTTAATACCAAATTAGATGTCAAGTAGATATTTTAAATTTAACCAATGTGTATAACTTACACAGAATGAGAAATCTGAATGTATAAATTTTTTCAGATGTTTTGTCGATTTATCAAAATATTTTATTCTTTTCTACATAAACAAAATGTATAACTTGCATGTATAGGAAAATTATTCCTGACTATATTTCTTTAAGTACAAAATAAAATACTAGGGGAAGAAATTTGTTTGAAATCTATTGCCCCACATAAGCTTCACATCTGTCCCTACTTAATATAGTTTTGTTTTATGTAGGATAACTTCTCTGTTTAAGTATGTGTTTTAAATCCATACCTAAACCAATCAGTAGTAGATTGATATACTTTTTCTTCTTCTTTTGAATAGACTCAAAATTATACACTACAAACATCCTGGAAACTGGACTCTAGGAAATGAGCCAGGGTACAAGTTAACTGATTCCTTTTATTCTTCACCCAGTGGTAGATCCAGCACAATTACAAATTAGTTCTGATAACCAAAGAAGGATGGGATTAGGCAAGTGGCTGGCGCCCCCTATAGATATAGCTGTGGTGTTGATCCAGGGAGCTTCCTAACATCCAGATTCCATAGTCTTAATTTAGGAGTCAATTGATAAGTTAACATTTGCATCAATACTAAGGTTTCTAGATGGGCTAGCTTCAATCATTCTTGCCAAAGAACAACTGTAATATTGCATCTCTAGGAAGCCAGGCCTATTTAGATGGGAATCGCTACAAGTGATATCTTTTAACAGCTCGTACCTGTGCAAGTTCATATTTAATGGTTCAATTATTTTGTGGTTCAAAAACTCTAATCTCAGAAATGTACATAAGATTCCGCCTTCACTTAGGGAAGGAGACTTCTGCATTGCCTTTCTTATTGTCTCTCATATTAAATTATGATTTTGACCTGGGCTATTTTGCCTTTGCCCTGTTGGCCAGCATTTTTATCAGATAGCAGGGAAAATTAGGATTATAAAAATGAATAGACCCAAATTAAAACTAAAAGTAAGACTGAAAACAGTAAAATTTTCATTTTTGCTAAATATCGAATTTTGCTAAATAAAATTTTTATTTTGGCTGAATGTCAAAACTTCTTGACAGAATTTAACCCTGGACCTTGGAAATACTGACTTGATTGAGATAAATCAACAAAATGAAAATCTTAGTAGCATAAAATATGATTAGTAAGACTTGACAAGAACTCCAAACTGATGAGTCAGTTTTACTGTGAAATGTACACACAATAATAGCAATTCCAGGATGATTAAATTGAAAATAGAAATATCAGAATATAACTGTGATGAATAGAGAATATGACTACAGAATTAGAATCGTTTAGTTGAATTTGCTCTAGAAAATAAAATTGTCAATGATCTACCAATGATGGCATAATTCACACAAATATGTTTGTTTGCAATTATTAAAAAAAAAACAAAAAAACCCCCAAATTCTCATGGTCAAAGGGTTAGAATCAGAAATATCCACCTTTTTATTAGCAGGAGTTCAAGAGGGCAGCCTCAGAATACCTTCTGTCCCTTTTGTGCACAGCAGTATGATAGAGAAGCCTTCTCTCTCTCATCCTTATACTCATTAATGCCTAGTTTTATTATATTTTCCCCCCTGTGTTTATGTAATCATTCACAGGAATATACCATTTTCAAGTTAGTTCATGTGAATTAGCTATTATCCCATTTTATACCCCAAAGAAATAAAACAAGTTACCAAAGGACTCATACAACCAGATTCAAAGCACAAGCTATTATGATTCCAAGTTTAGGACGTTTTCATTATGCCACAACTATGCCTAGTAAAAACTAATGAACACATACTTCCAGTGGTTCTCAACCTTCCTAATGCCACGGCCCTTTTTAATAGAGTTCCTGTGGGTCATGACCCACAGGTTGAGAACCACTGCTTAAGCAGTTTTTCCATAAAAAAGTTCTTTCCTATAATTTAATTGGCAGTTGATATCACCTATCTATCTGTCTTGAAACTGATGTAGGTTATGCCCTATGAACTTCCATGACTTCATAATTCTTTGTCTAAAGTTGGTCACAGGAATTCTATCCACAGTATCAGGAGCCAAAGAAACAAGTTCTCATTGACAGGGTTGTTTCATAAAAAGTGTCTGAACTCAAGTGTAGAATTTCACTTCGTTGAGCCTCGATTTCCTCTATTTCCTGTAAAATTAGTATGATCGTATCTGCCCTGATTCATTTTCTGGATTGTTTTATTAACCAATAATAAATAAGTTTCTAGAGATGAACAGCAAGATCTTCATTGTTTTTAGCCACAGAAGCTACTGTAGTCACATATAGTGTGATAAAGAGTAAGGAGCAAATGAGATGGGCTTTGAGAAAATACCTTGTAGATTATAATTTTTATACAGAACACAGTATATGATTGCTCTTATTGGGGATTATTCTGCCTTATCTGACTTATCCTCCCTGCTTTGTTTTTCATCTAGGACCACTGAGGTTTCTTTCCCAGACAGAATCTGTCACAGCCTTCATGGGGGACACAGTGCTTCTCAAGTGCGAAGTCATTGGGGAGCCCATGCCAACCATATATTGGCAGAAGAACCAACAAGATCTGACCCCAACCCCCAGTGACTCCCGAGTGGTGGTCTTGCCCTCTGGAGCACTGCAGATCAGCCGCCTTCAGCCAGGGGACACTGGAATTTATCGCTGCTTAGCTCGGAATCCAGCCAGCTCAAGAACAGGAAATGAAGCAGAAGTCAGGATTTTATCAGGTATTGTGGTTTTCTTAATTTTCTTCAGAAAGATTTTCTCCAGCATAGTTTGAACAATATTTTTTCTTTAACATTTCTAATTGTTTTAAATTCTATATTGTTCATTGGGGTTTTTTATTCTTATTTATTTTTTTATTTTTGCAGTTTTTGGCCAGGGCTGGGTTTGAACCCAATACCTCTGGCATATGGGGCTGGGGTCCTACTCCTTTGAGCCTCAGGCAATGCCTGGGTTTTGTTTCCTATTATTTCTCCCTCCCTTGCCTAAGGCATCAGATGGGGGTGTGCCAAAACTGTTCTTATTTTCCCATGCCTTATTATTAAAGTTTCTGCAGGAACAGGTAGTTCTCCTTAAGTTTGGACTCATTTATTCATGCACTCATTCTTAACATTTAACGAGTACTTTGTGCAAGGCTGATTGCTAAGCATTTCTTAGGCATTATCTCATTTTCTTCTGATAACAGTCAATGAAGTAGTTGTTATTATCCCCATTTTTAGGGCATGAAGGTAAGGATTAGCAACATTAAGTGCTTCCCATCTAGGTGTGACGGATCATGCCTGTAAGCCTAGCAATTTAGGAGGCTGAAGCAGGAGGGTTATTTGAGCTCAGGAGTTTGAGGCTGTAGTGAGCTATGATTGCACCACTATACCACTCTAGCCTGGATGGTAGAGTGGGAGCATGTCTAAAATAAACAAAACCAAAAGAACAGGAACCCATCCTTAGTTAGTATTGAACTTCAGAGTCATGGTAAGTATTAGGGAGACAGTAGGGACTAAGACTGACACAGAACCTGGCCCATTAGTGTTCTGAGTGAAACAGACATGTAAGTAATTACAATAAATTTTGATCAATATCATGAAAAGGAAAGTCATTTCTTTTCATCTCTCATTATCCTTTCTCTTTGGCAAATCTCTCAGACTCTGATATCACTCTTCTTTCCTAAATAGAAGTTGGATTGGATGGATGTTCCCTGAGATCTCTTTTCTTCCAATAAATGCCACTATTGTATATCTATGTGGTATCTACATTCTCATTTAGTTTTACTTGTAAGACTTACTTAGACTCACTTGTGAGAATCACAAAAAGAGACATGCACATTAATAATTAGGACTGAATGCTTATCAGGAACTTGTACTTTCACTGTGAGTGATTATCACAAGTGCTTCAGATCTGCAGACAGTAACATTCCGAAATCATTCTAAAAGCAAACTGACAATTTGGCTGAAAGTTTGTAGGTGCTTTAGTAAAGACATTCTAAAATTCCAAATTCTTTTGTATAGTCTCTGCTCCATTATTCACAGGAGTACAGATTAAATGTATCAATAACCATTAACAACACTAAAAGATTTCATCCACCAGGCAGCAACAGAGTCAGAGGTAGAATTTATCCCAAACACATACATGCAATGTTACATATTTATATTCACCTATCATTAATAATGCCTCTGTTGAGTATATCATGTAGGGAGCCAAGATAAACCATACAGAAAATTGACAAGAATATCTTTGATTATCTTAATATAACAGAGAGGGCTGTTTTCTAATGGTATTTAGGAACCAAGCTGGACTAATCAACTATCAAATTTGAAATGGAAAGTTTTGAAAGACATAGAGGCATAATCCTAAAATTGAGATTTACCTTTATTTGTTCACATTGTAAAACATGTTTGCATTGTAATCAATGGGGATTTATTTAAAACCAAATTTTGTATAGTTAATTTGGCTAAAATTAAGAATATGTTCATGCACCTTGGAGATGTGTGGCAATTATTACCCGAATGAAGACTATTTTACAAAAACATTAAATCTAATGAGAATGCTTATCTGAGTTCTATGAATTCAAATGTAAACTTCAAATAGGAATGATGAACTGAAGTCACACACACACATGCACACACACAATTCATGATCACAATTGACTAAACCTGTCTCATAGTCTACGGACTAAGTAAGGAAGGAAGATGTCTTTGACTCATGTGTCCCAAAGCTTATAAGTTAGTTTATAGATCAAATACCCAGATCTACATTAAGTACAAGGTTAAGTGAGAATAAATGAATGAATGGCTAGTCCCCACTTCTTTTAGTGGCCTCTTGTCACTCTCACATTTCTTAAGTCATTCTAATCTTTTCTTAATCAGTTTCTACTTTCTGTAAGTACCAATTTGAGGGAGTAATAAATTACATGCATATATTTCCCATTCACTATTGTAACTCTTTTTTAGTTGGGAAAGATAGAGTCAATTAAAATAGAAACCCATCGTGTTCATAATATGATTTAGGAACATAAGAAGTGATATCAGAATGGCTGGAACTTTTGAAAAAATATATTTTTCCTTGGTCACTGTAAACCACCATGTTGACCAAAGTTATTTATTTCTTTAGTTTGAAACGTAAATGCTAATGGGAAGTTTTGCAACTTTTTCTAATGCTTGTATTGATCATAATCCATCAAGAGAGTATTTGACTTTCTATGTATGTGTTTATAGAGAGTTATTTCATTTTAAATAATATTTAATGTACTTATTCAAGTCTATGTGAACATATTTCAAGTTATCCCTTTTATATATGAGGCATCTAATGTCACCAAGTAACTTAGGTATACACAATTCATATTTTAGCAATCAAACCATTTTTTTTAATTTTTTTCTTTTTTATTAAATCATTGCTGTGTACATTACTGCAATCATGGAGTACAATGTGCTGGTTTCATATACAATCTGAAATATTTTCATTGAACTGGTTAACATAGCCTTCATGGCATTTTCTTAGTTATTGTGTTAAGACATTTATATTCTGCATTTAGTAAGTTTCACCTGTACCCTTCTAAGATGCACCGTAGGTGTGATCCCACCAATTACCCTCCTTCCACCCATTCCCCCTCCTCTCTCCTCCCCTCTCTTTCCTCTTTACCCATATTCTTGTGATATAATTGGGTTATAGCCTTCATATCAAAGCTATAGATTAGATTCATAGTAAAGCTGAGTACATTGGTTACTTTTTCTTCCATTCTTGAGGTACTTTGTTAAGAAGCTTATGTTCCAGCTCCATGCATGTAAACATGAAAGAGGTAAAGTCTCCATCTTTCCTTAAGGCTGCATAATATTCCATGGTGTA
>CAUYRH010016212.1:0-20778 GCA_963574655.1 Perodicticus potto | reverse complement strand
CCTCGGGGACTGGCAGCTCAGGGTCACGTTGGTCCCCACACGGGGCACACCCAGGAGACGGCAGGATGGAGGAGCTGGAGGAACTGAGCAAGGGGAGAAACATGAAAACCCGCACCCAGGGGCCCACAGATCCTCCCCCTTCCCAGTCTGCCACATGCTTGTGTCACCTGTTTGCCCCTGGCCAAACCCTCCACTCAGCCTCACACCTCTGAGTGTGGGCTGGGGAGGGTCCTGGAAGTCTATGCTTCTCACTTACCCAGCACATTGAGTTCTAAAGTTTTGATGCTGTGGCTTTTACTTATGTCTTGGCCGCCTTGCACATTCACAGAACAGCTGTAGGTGCCAGAGTCTTTCTCCCGGAGGCCCTGCAGGCGCAGGGAGACGTTTCGGGAGGGCATGGGGTAGACCAAGGATGCTCCAGTTGTGTTTGACGTGACCCCATTGACGTAGGCCAACACCTGGTGTGGGCACAACACCACCTTGTTATTATCACACATGTGCACTGTGTCCAAAGGCTCAGCCAGTAGCCTCGCCCGAAAGACATGCTTCAGATGCCTCCCACCTGTGCCCAGCCTTCTACTCTGCACCAGCTCCCATCGACCCCTTTCTCCCTAGGTCCTTTCTCTGGGTCCTCTTCACCAGAGCAGTTCAATTCTAAATCCCTTAGGCATTATTTCTTCACCTCTCACTTGGGGTGTTTAGAAATGTGGCATAGGCCGCGCCTGTGGCTCATTGGGTAGGGCGCCGGCCCCATATACAGAGGGTGACGGGTTTGACCCCGGCCCCAGCCAGCTAAAACAGCAGTGGCAACTGCAACAACAACAAAAAAATAGCCGGGCATTGTGGCGGGCACCTGCAGTCCCAAGTACTTGGGAGGCTCAGGTAAGAGAATCACCCCAGCCCAACAGCTGGAGGTTGCTGTGAGCTGTGAGGCCACAGCACTCTACCTACGGTAACAAAGTAAGAGTCTGTCTCAAAAAAAAAAAAAAAAAATGAAGAAATGTGGCATAATGGGAGAAGGAGTATGGATGAAAGAAACTTAGATTGCAGGGGTAGCTATGGGTTTCATAGGGCCTGAAATTTATAAAATGGGGGGCATCTTCAAGAAGAAGATAAAAATATCCCATGTATAGGACGGCACCTGTGGCTCAAAGGAGTAGGGCTCCCACCCCGTATGCCAGAGGTGGCAGGTTCAAACCCAACTCCAGCCAAAAACTGCAAAATAAAATAAAATAAAATAAAAATATACATAGGATATATATATATCCTATGTATATATGTAAATATATGCTATGTATATATGTATACAGAGTCTTGCTCTATTGCCACGGGTAGAGTGCGGTGGCATCGTTACAGGTCACAGCAACCTCAGACTCTTGGGCTCAAGCAATCCTCCTGCCTCATCCTCCAGAGTAGTTGGGACCACAGGTGTGGGCTACCACACCTGGCTACCTTTTAATTTTTTTTTTTTTTTAAGAAAGAGCCTCAAGCTGTCACCCTGGATAGAGTGTCTTGGCATCACAGCTCACAGGGACCTCCAATTCCTGGGCTCAAGTGAGTCTCTTGCCTCCGCTTCCAAGTGGCTGGGACTACAGGCACCCGCCACAACGCCCAGCCATTTTTTGTTGCAGCCACCATTGTTGTTTGGTGGGCCCGGGCTGGATTCAAACCCGCCAGCTCAGGTGTACGTGGCTGGCGCCTTAGCCCGTTGAGCCACAGGTGCTGAGCCTGCTTTTTAATATTTTTGTTAGACTGAGTCTCACTTTTGCTCAGGCTGATCTCAAACTCCTGAGCTCAAGTAAGCTTCCCACCTCAGCCTCCCAGAGTGCTAGGATTACAAGAAAAAGAAGATAAAAGTATCTTAAGAATAGCTTGGTGCCTGTGGCTCAAGCGGCTAAGGCGCCTGCCACATACACCTGAGCTGGTGGGTTTGAATCCAGCCTGGGCCTGCCGAACAACAACGACGGCTGCAACCAAAAAATAGCCGGGGGTTGTGGCAGGCGCCTGTAGTCCCAGCTACTTGGGAGATGGAGGCAGGAGATCCCTTGAGCCCAGGGTTGGAGGTTGCTGTGAGCTGTAATGCCACAGCACTCTACCTAGGGTGTCGGCTTGTGGCTCTGTCTAAAAAAAAAAAAAAAATCTTAAGAAAAAAAATTGATATGCTTGAACACATTTTCCAGGACCTTGGAAGGAACCCATACAAATGAGCTCTGAAAATTACTCCCTTAGCTTCTTGGTAAATCGTCCTTTTAGTAGGCAGGGTGGGAAGAAAAGGTGGGGGAGATTATGGGAGGAGGCTGTTTTTGCCTCTCAAGGTGGCATTAAGGGGCAGGAGGACATTAAATTGTCATTTGGGAAGAGAAATGTCCTGTGACTTGACAGGGTCCAAAGTAGAGCATAGGAAGACAAAAACGTGGCTTTTAAAAGTTGTGTTACTTGTCCTAAGCCTGTCCTATTTCCTTAACTTTGGCCCCCCACCCTGACCCCCCAGAACCGTGTAAAATGCCTCTGCATTTCTAGGGAAAGTTGACGAAAGAGAATTCTTCGTGGGAAGCGTCCAATATCAAAACAAAAACTGAACCGGTGAGGATTCTTGCTTATCCCAGACACTCCTTCCTGGGCCCCATTCCCTGGCCACCCCTCCCGCCGACCGACGCCTCCTGCTGGGTGCAGTTTGCTACAGGCTGCGAAGTTTTCCTCCCTCACCTGGGCAGGTTCCTTCCCTTCCTGCTTCAGGGACCAAATCACGACGAGCACCTCCCTGGGCTGGGCCGCAGACACCTCCCCGTGCAGGGTGTACCACGCCGGGAGCACCACCTCTGCTCCTTCCACTGTCTGCAACTTGGAGAGGCCGGCCGGCACGTGCAGCTCCAGCTGGGCCCGCGAGGGGGACGCTAGAGGGGGAGCAAGGAGGCATGAGCGCCGAGGGCTGGCTCCCGGCTCTGTCCCCAGACCCTGCCCCACGAGGCTTGAGCGAACCAGAAAGATGCACCTCGGCGAGGCCTCGAGCAGTGCCCAGCGCCCGCCAACCCAGTGTCCTGCTTTCAATGTCACTGGACACTGTGCTCTCCACCCCCAACCCCTGGGTTTGTAGCCCCATTTATATGCATTTTATATGCACCAAGAAGAGGAGGCAGATCTCTGGCTAGGAGGGGAAGGACAGATCTACTGCCTCTGTTCTACACCCCTCGTAGCCCGTTTGCTCCCCCAGTTTCCGAGGGCGAGAGCTGAAGGAGGGCAGCGACGCTGGTTGGGACGGTAGGGCTCCTCGCTCCCCAGTTCTCAACCCGATTGGCCGAAGGGGTTGGGAGGTCGCCGGGTTAAGGATCAACCCCGCGGCTCCTTCTGAACAGTCCGGAGCAGAGAGAGGAGTGGCCCAGACCCAAGCCCGGCCCAGTGGCTGAGGAGGTCCCCAGCCTCTCGCCCCGTCTGAACGTGCTAGGCTTCCCTAGGAAAGCGGGGTTTGAAGACCCAGAAAGCTCCCCTGCAGCCTTCTGAGGTGCGGGCGACCTGGGTGAATCCCCTCTGGTCTCAAGGACTTAAAGGCGGGGCAAAGCTTCCCCTACGCGTGTCGGGAGCCAGGGGGTGCACTGGCCCTCGATTCAGGCAGGGGGCTATCATTTACCCTGTGGCGTCCAGGAAGATTCGTGTTTTGACCTTCAGAGAGGCAACGGGGCAATCGAGTGCTAAGCCCTCTGGGGACTATCTGGGGCTCATGCCCGACCAGGCCTGAGGACGCTGGCCCTGTCCCTGAGCCCTGCTCTTCCTGGGCCTCGATATTTTGCGCCAGAGCACTGGAGAAGCACCATCGCGTGGCAAGCAGGCGGCGACTCGTGGGCAGAGGCCGCGGACAGGTCCAGCTCTCCGCCTTCGCCTTGGTAGCTCCAGCCCGAAGGCCTCTAAGGGCCGGGAGCCGATCCGGTCAGGATGCCCGCCACCCCCACCGCTTCCCCGCGGCGCTTCTTTATAGAGCCCCCACCCCTACTCCTCGGCCTTCGCAGCACCCCCCTTCCCATTTCCTGGAGGGTTCCGACGGGCTGGGCAGGAAACTTGGACCCAGTGATAAGGCAGAACACAATGAAGGGGGGGCCGCCAGACCGGAGGCTCTATGGGCGAAAACAACTCCAGTCTCAAGGAGCTCGACGCCCCCGGGCCGAGGCCGGGCAGGCCGGGAGCCCGCGGACGGTGCGGCTCTCTCCCATCGTTTCCGCAGCACACACGAGTGTCCAGAAACGGTTCCCGCCAGGAAACTGCCTGAGTCGGGGGTGCGGAGGGGGGAGGGAGAGCTTCCTTGGCATGGGTTCTCCCAGGAACCGCCCCAATTTATAGCTGCACGTTGCAAAAAAAAGGAGGGTTACAATAGATAGTAATGGACATCCTAGGATCTGGGCAAAAAGACTCCTGTCTTAGCCCTCGGTCAAAAACTAGGAGCTGCAAAGGGTCTTCTGTCCCGGGTGCCTGCTGGAGTCGAAGCCCCCACGACTGGTCAGCCCTTTCTGCTCCCAGGGTCCAGGGTGCCTCTGGGAGAGCAAAGGAGGTTGGTTGGGTCTGAGTGAAGGACAAAGGGGAGGCCGAAGTAAGGGACCCTTCCAGCTCACGGCCCCCTAGGAGACCGGAGTGAGGGAGCAGGCGAGGGCCTTTAGGAGAGCGAAATGGGCCCGCTCCCCAGGGCTACTATTTTTAGCCTCCCTCTTTCTCTGAGAAACTCCCCCCGCGGGCTTCTCACGCCCCAGGGGCAGAGCGTTGAGCCGCTGATGAGCGCGCAGGGCAGGAGGTCCTCACTGAGAGCCCAGGGTAGCTGAGCCGGGAGCCTGCCCGGTGCGCCCCGGTCCTGAGCGCCATTTAACCCTCGAATGGCCGGCAGGAGCTCCCCGCTCCCGCCCGGCCTCCGTGAACCCCGCAGAACTTTTGAGTCAGGGGCCTTCAGTACAACAAACTAAAGCTCAGAACTGGGATAGAAAAAGGAGAGTACGCAGATAAGCTCAGGTGATACCCAGGATGCCCAAGCAGCAAATTTGGATTTTCCTCGCTTGCTTTAGAGCTGTTCCCCCTGCCCCGCAGGAGGGGGGTAGGAGAGTTGGGGTGAAACACCAAAAAAAAGAGGAGCTGAGCTTACAGTTGAGAGAGCCAGGCTGAGAAGTTGAGGGATCCTGGTTCAACCCACCAAGTCTAGAGGGGCTGGAAGCCGGCTCTGATGCGGCTGGGGTGGGGGCTGCTCTTGAGACTCACTTTGTCTGGAATGGTCCCTTGGGGACTCTAATACTTCATGCCCCAACACCCTTGGGGTACAGACCAGACTAAAGGGGGCACAGGCAGGACCTAAGGATCCCCATTTCCGTCCCCATCATGGTAACTGAATTTAACTCTCCATCCTTCCAGGCCTTATTTGCACTGGCATCCTCCAACTTGAGAGAAGCGAGTTAAAGCAGACATGGCCATTAACCCCCAGTCCAGATCCTTGACGGGGGAATGGCACTAAAGCTGGGAGGCAGCAAGCCAAACAGCTTATAATGGGCTTAGTTCCTACTTGGTCCTTTTCTCCCCACATGGAGCCCTGAACCACCAGCTCCTACCAAAGCCAGGGCCCATGGAGGCCTTCGATACTTCCCAACCACTTGCTCCAAAGACCTTCCTCTCTGACCCTTTGGGACCCGCTTCCCTATTTCTCTTGTCCCTTTGGCTTTGGGAACTGATGGGGTGATGGACCTGGGGGGTGGGGTGGGGGTGTCACAGTTCTACTCTGCGCATTTGAACCCCTCCCCCATTTCCTGTGTCCCAAATGACCTCACGGTCATCCTTTTGGGACACCTCCCTTCATTCCCAGGGCAGGAAGCAGGAAGAGGGGGCAAGAGGGAGGATCTGGGCCGGGGAATTGACATGAAGTGCCTTTGTCAAACCTGAGGACCAGGGATTCCCTTGGGAGATCTTTCTCATCAGCTTGTGTGTGGGGTGGAGGGACAAGAGGGGGCTGGGGTTAGGTCCTTAAGCTCTTTAGCCAGCGTCTCATCCTCATCTAGCAGCTCAGCTCATCTGGCTCTGCTGAGTGGGAGGTAAGGAGTGGGGTGGGGGCTGAGGATGGCTCTGATAACTCGCCCCAGAGGTCTCCAGACCTTCCAGGCAATTCCCCTACTTCCCTCCCCAACACAAACACAGCACCCAAACTGGGAGCTATCCCTGCCTCAGCAGGGAGAAAAGTCAGCACGGGTCACTGATGCCCCGGGGTGGGGTGGGCTCGGGGTGGTTAAAGGAGGGCAAGAGATGGAGGCGGGAGTCTTGTCGGACCCGGTCGCTCATCAGCGCGCAAAGTCCTCCCTCAGGGTCTGATCCGCCCCATCCCGCATTCCAGACCCCCTCCTGGACTCACCGAGGGTACTCAGCCCCAGAAACAAAAGGCGCAGCACGTCGGTCGCTGGGGGCTTGGGCAGGGAAGTCATGGCCCTCCCTGGCCCGGATGGAGCCCGGAGCCCCAGGTCCGCGACTCACCGACCGACAGGTGTCACGGCTGCGCAACGGGCCGGAGCGGGTGCGGGAGCCGGGCCACTGACACCAAGGGCGGCCCCAGCCCAAGTCTGTGCTCATGTGTGCCCTTGGTGGGGTGGGGACCGACGGCGACAGGGGGGCGGGGCATTCGAGGGGGCGGAGAGGTCGCCGTCCTCCCGGGCGGGGCGCGCGGGTGACTCTCTGCGGAGAGGGGGCGCTTCTAGCGCTCCAACAGGCGGATCCCACGGTCTTTACCCGGTCAGGACTCAGGGTGGGGTTGGTAAGTCGTAATGTCCCCACGAGCAGGCCCGGAGCTCAAGGAGGAAAGAGGGGAGTCTTGAACTATCATTCTGCGCTATACCCACCCCTTGCCGCGGGGTTGGATAGAAAAGGTGACTAGGAAAGGAGCGGAAAGTTTGGAGACGATCCCAAGTCACCGCGTAACCCTAACACTGCCAACGCGATAGGGGTCTGGCTCAAATCACTGGCACCAAGCGTGGAGGCGGCCTTCCCGGAGGAGGAAGAGAGTAGCGTTCTTCCCGGGTCCCTGGGACTCCGCAGTGTGGGGGGCGCAGTGGCAGGAAGAGGCCGGAGCATCGGCCGTGCAGGCCTTGTTCTGCTGCCGGGATAAACTGCTTACCCAGCGCCAGGGCCGGGCCCCGCCACCCCACCAGTGTCAGGCAGGAAGGGTTACAGCCACGCCCGCCACCGCCCACCTCGCACCATGGAGCTTTGAAAGGCCCTGGGCTGCACCGGGACGCGCCAGCACCTGCGAGTCCGTGCGGAGACCTTCACCCGCGGGCGAGAAAGAGGGGGCCCCTCGGAGAGTTTTTGCAGACCCCTAAAATCCACGCTGGGTGATCACCCTAGTCTTGAGCCTCACACCCCAAGCAGGGAAGAATGGCGCAAGGTAGGAGCTGTGCAGGAAACTGAGGCAATACTAGTTAGGTTCCCAGCTCCTCACCCCTTATCCCCCAAATGAGCAGCTCACAGGCCTTATGCTGACCGAGGGCGGCTGTGGGAAGAGAGACAGGACAGAGTCCTCCGTTTCTTCTTTATTCCCCAAATCTTTAATGCCTCCCATCGCCGCAATGACAGGCTCAGGCTGATCCTTTAATTCCCGGGAGGAGATCTTGTTCGCTGGGAATTTAATTTAACCGCCTCCTCCCCCCGCCACTTGTCAAAGGGCACCTCTGCGCCCTCTGGCGGCCACGGCTCCTTTACAGAAGGGGACGCACCTGTTCTTGATTCTCGTCCAACAGCCAAAAAAAGTACGCTTCTTCAAACCTCTGAGCACAGCTCAAACACTGAGCAAAGGCCACCAAGGGCAGAAAGCATAACGAATTCCTGGCGCTGCCCGTTCTAGAAGCAGAGTTGTCTGAGAAGAGCAGCCAGGCCTGCTGTATTCCAACTACCCCACAGAGTTCTCTGCTGTTTGAACACCGAGGATGATCCTGGTGCCTACACTGCACAAGGCCTTTTTTCCACACAGTGCCCCACAGGCCCTCTCGGTTGCCTCTTCCCAGTATGACTTGTCTGGCTTCTCTTCAAATACCTGTCATGCAGTGGCTTTGAGAATGCCTGTGTAAACACTAGCTTGCTCATGCAAACCCTGGAATCTAATACTTGCCAACCCGTGGCAGCAAAGGCAACAGGAATAGGTAACTGCCAGTCCCATACCCTTATGCAAACTACAAGCTTAGAACAGCCAAATAGACTGAGCGGAGGGGGTGGGGGCTGTTGGATTGGTTTCCCTATTCTCTCCCATGCAAATTTTTCTTGGCTTTAGTCCAAGTTGCAAACCACCTCTTGTAAGCACCCCTCCTTGGTTTCCACACCAGAGTTAAGTCACCCAAATGCGAAAATCCGAGGTATAGTACAAATGTTTTTGGTTCTAACCCAGGAACACCAAAGCATCTAATCACACACGCTGTGCTCATCCCTATCAAGTGCTACATAAGGTACAGCCTAAATATTCATTTCCTGCAGCTCACTTTTCCTTCAGAATTCAGATTCTGAATAACGTGCCACCTGGGAAGTAAAACTGCAATCGAGGATGCAGCAGTGAATGTCTCCGCGTGACACAGTTACGGTCTCTTCAGGACTTTTTTTTTTTTTTTTTTTGCAGTTTCTGGCCAGGGCTGGGTTTGAACCCACCACCTCCAGCATATGGGGCTGGTGCCCTACCCTTTGAGCCACAGGCGCCTCCCACTTCAGGACTTTTTCACCTCCCAAGGATTTTCCTCACTGTATCTTGTCTCCTTTTCCAATTACTTCTTCCTTCTGACCCTAAGGCAGTCAAGTAATAGCAGGAGTCAGCAGAGCAACTCCATTACTCTCTGAAAACTTTCCCCAAGATGCATTTTAGAATGGACACTGCTCTCCTCCTTGGTGTATAACAAGAATGTTGGCACAGATGATGTGTGACTTGGGAACTGCTTATATAAACATGTGTGCAAGAGTTAAGTTCATACGATTTCATATGTTAGTTGAATAGCATTAGCATTTCTTCCAATTACAACTCATTTTATACCTCCAAAGTATTTCCTCACACTGATTCTTACATTTGAATGTAGTCTGTCTTTAAGGCTTCATTAAGGACTAAATAGTCCTCTTCTTGTTTTTAGCAATGCACATAGTTTTGTTTTGTTTTTTTTTGTAGAGACAGTCTCACTTTATCAGCTCACAGCAACCTCCATCTCCTGGGCTTAGGCGATTCTCTTGCCTCAGCCTCCCGAGTAGCTGGGACTACAGGCACCCGCCACAATGCCCAGCTATTTTTCTGTTTTGCAGTTCAGCCGAAGCTGGGTTTGAACCCGCCACCTTCGGTATACGGGGCCAGTGCCCTACTCAATGAGCCATAGGCGCATAGTTATCTGACAACCTAACTTTCTTCTTTTCTAGTCTGTTCTAGCCAAAGAGACTGAATATTCAGCATTCGTAAGCTGCTTCCTTTGCAAGCTACCAATTCCCAATGCTGGGGTTTGTCCTCTTCACCACTCATCCTCACCCATCCCAAGCCAAATGGTGAAAACATACTAGATCTAGTCTTCGACGTCTTCTCCATACCACTCACAGTGGTCCAGCAATGCCCCATTCTGGGTCTAAAACATTCTCATTAAATGTTTCCTAAACGTTCTGCCCCAGCTAAGCAACTAACATCAATGGAAAATGGGATGCAGAAAATAAAAAGCATGAAGCATAATCTTAGTTTTGGGATTGGTCATTGGCAAGCTTTGGGGGATTCTGTGTAGTATTCCTATTAATAATTGTTTTCCTACAGCACTTAGCACGGAATACTCTGAGATTATTGCTACATGATGGTCAATGGTGCCTCAGCCTTGAGGACTATAACTCCAAGTTCCAAAGACGAGAAAATGCATTAGAATTTCCTGAGGGCCCTGCCTACATAACAGGTGCTGCATTCAGACACTCTCAGGGTATTTATACTCTCCCTGAACTAGCACCCATTTTTAGCAGGCACACCAAAAAACAGGCAACTCCACAAATCCAGACTCAAATAACATAAATAAAAGTCATCTCATTGTTATTATAAGATCTCTAGTCATTAGAAAAATAAATATGCATTAACCAACCAAGAGGTTTCAGATTGAGAAAATCACTGATTTGAGACTCTTCAGGTTGCAGGAAAAGGACAGTTTTTTGTCCACATGCAAATTTATTTCCAGTAGTATAGAAAAATGGGGAGAATGATAGCTCTTACCTGGATTTGCAGCCCATTTAAAGTAGATACCTGAGAGATGCAGGGGAATCATTAAAGATAATCAATCTAACCAGCTTCTGCCACAAGTGATCCTTGACTACTCTATTAATGAGGTATTCTTTTTTTTTGTAGAGACAGAGTCTCACTTTATCGCCCTTGGTAGAGTGCTGTGGCATCACACAGCTCACAGCAACCTCCAACTCCTGGGCTTAGCCAATTCTCTTGCCTCAGCCTCCCGAGTAGCTGGGACTATAGGCGCCCACCACAACGTCCAGCTATTTTTCTGTTTTGCAATTTGGCCAAGGCCGGGTTTGAACCTGCCACCTTCGGTATATGGGGCCGGTGCCCTACTCGATGAGCCACAGGCGCCACCCTTAATGAGCTATTCTTAGCCAAGAGTACTAACCTCTAACTGGAGTGATGGTTGACCCATAAGAAATCTCTGAAAGAGTCAAACACAATAGTTACCTTCCTAATGTACTGAAATGTTCCAATTTCCTCTCCTATGGATCACGTTTAAAAAATATGTTTTGGATGTTTATATTGGATCCTCATTTTCCTTTTTTAGAGACAGCAAGATGACATCAGTTTTCTACTTGTGCTCCTTGAGAGAGTGGCTCCTGAATACTAAGTGTAAAAGATAGGAATGAGTCTCTTACAAATTCATGCACCTAAGGTCAGAAGGTTTATCCTCGCCATTTTTAAAAAGAAATACAAAGTGAGATGCCTAATGACCTTTGGTACTTTGACAAGAAATTATGACATTGGTCAAAGGGGTTTAGAGAGTGCAAGAAAGTAAAACTATCCTGCTCTGCTTGTTCTGTTTGGTCTGAGCAGTAAAGTCAGGGCACAGTTCCCCCTGCTAGTGTGGCCATGCTCTGCTACAAAAAGCTCAACTAGTACGCCAAGAGGCCAGGAATTACTTTAATTCTTTTTTTTTTTAAAAAAAGTTGAAACGGCAACACAACTGTAAAGTTGGTACATCACAGAAACAAAGGTCTTTGCAGGCAACACTGATTGGAAATAGCAAAACACTTGGTTGGTGAAAAAAATGAAACTCTAAATTATATACAATAGTAGCTAAGGGAGATATTGAAAAACAGTCTTATTTACTGTGACTCAAGATTTAACTTGCCATTATCTATTGCTTATTTATTCAGCATTGTAAATATTACTTATATAGAGACATAGAGATGTGTAAAAATGAAACATTGTGAAAAAAATACAATTTTCAATTTCATATGAAACTCAAAGTATAAGTTTTGTCCAATATGGAATGTACCTACAATTGATTTATATTAGGGCTTTAAAATTCATTTAAAAATTGTTTTTTTGTCTTTAAAAAAGAAATAGCTGACCCACCATGCAAGTTCACTATGTATCTTGCTCGCTCAAAATGAGCATTTTTCAGGTGGGGTCTGTTTGTTCTGCCCAAAGTCTGCTACGATTCCTTAAAAGTTGTACTGGCCCCAATCGTGGAAAGAATTTCCATGAAGAGTCTGATGGCAGCATCTGGATGAGGAACAGTCTGGGTAATGGGAAACAGTAGAGAAGGAGGAGGTAAGAGCCAAAATCCTTATGAAGGATGACATTCAGTTGTTAAATTTTAAGGGGTATCCAATGGCTTTTTCCAGGCACTCAACTAAAGAGCCAGCGGAAAGAAAATCCCTCTCTACTTCTACAAATTTGATATAGATGGATTTGGGGGAAACTCCGGGATCCACAATACAGTTCTGGGACAAGAACCCATTAATACCAACCCAATCTTTGCTGAAGGTTTTGGTATTTGCTTGGAAATGTAAAAATAAGCATTGCTGCAGAGTCCTGACCTCAGCAATCCCGAGGTAGCAATAGATAATTCGGGTGGGTTCTATTTCCACCTGTAACGAGGCTTGTGCTGAAAGGGTTTCCAGGTCAACCCGGCCCTCTTTCCCTGCATCCAGAGAATGTTGCTCCACGTGGGGTGACAGGGGTCTCTCAATACATTCTTCATAGCCAATGGCATAAAGGCCGGGGCTTTTAGGAATGCCTCCAGGCAATAAATACTGAACAACATTCCCACCAGTTGGTTTGGAGTGGGCAATGGGTATCCAGTCAATTTCCATGTGTAGCTCCAAGCACCTAGCTTCACTAATAGTGATCTCTAAAAATTTGTAGTAAACGTTTTTCCAGTTCATTTTTTGCACTCGAGTCATGATGATCCTCCCCTCAGGCTTCTCAGAGTTGAAGTACTCCCGAAGTCGCTTGCCAAGAGGCACCTGGGAGCTGATTTCTGCATAGTGGTACCGAATATCCTCTTTCCAACGGGTGTTGTAACCAATTCCAAAAATAGCCAGTTTATTAGAAAGATGGAGCCTTGAAAAGTCCGTCCAGCTCTGAAACAGTTCCCACTTCAACTGTACCGATTCCAAAATCTGTACAATATTCTGCATGATATCTCTCTTCCTAGAAAGAGAAATAAAAGTCAAATTCCTCAGATGTCTAGACCAGGACAGTCATATGCACCTTCTGTGATGATGGGAATGTTCTATACCTGTGCTATCTAATGTGGTACCCACTAGAACTTAAAAAGTGGCTGTGAGTAAAGTGTTACATTTTTAATTGTATTCAATTTACAATCACATTTGAACAGCCACATGTAACTAGGGGTTACCATATTAGATCGTGCAGGTGTTAGATAATCATAGTATTAAAATGTGAGAAACATTCCCCCCTAGGGAGTGTCTAGGAAGTAATGATAAACTACTTTCCATTACTTCTGTAGCCTTGCTACAATATTAATACCCCAAACCCCAGGATTTCAGAAATCCAAGGGTGATAATTTTAAAGTGGCTATTGTAACACCTATCATGGCCTTCAGACCAAAATATGATGAAGATGCAGAATTCATAAAAGCATCTGTTAAAAATTAACAGCTTAATTTCTAACCTGGAAACTCAGAAAGTCCAATAATCTTGGCCTATACGTGCGTATGGTAGAAAAATACAAAACTGAATATGACTAATGACCGGACACATGACATTTTTTATTTGTCTGAAATTTATTACTACTCTCACTTTTTTTTTTTTTTTACAGTTTGGGGCAGGGCCAGGCCTGAACCCGCCACCCCTGGTATATGGGACCAGCGTCCCACTCCTTGAGCCACAGGGACCACCCAACTACTCTCACATTTAAAAGAACTGTCAGGTTAGCACAGAACTAAGACCTAGACCTCAGATGGAAAAGGACTGCATTAGGGTTAAGTTTAAAGACAGAAAGTTTCAAGATAATGAGTTGAGACTCTTCTAGAAAACCCTTTATAAAGGGAAGCAAAAGTATACTTCAATTTTGACTTGGATTGTTAACACAGAAAATGGTGTGAAATTCTTAGTCCACAGGCTGCTTAACTCATGTAATGTGTATATAATGAGGATAAGTAATGACAAGTTTGTTTCTCGACTATAGCAAAACTTTGTACTTGGAAATTGATTTGTTAAATATTAACTGGGCAACAATTACACTCTCCATCAATTCCAGGTTTAACCCACAAAAATAGTCCACTACCAGGCGGCTCCTGTGGCTCAAAGGAATAGGGCACTGGCCCCATATGCCAGAGGTAGTGGGTTCAAATCCAACCCTGGCCAACAAGAAAAAAAAAAAAAAAAAAAAAAACACCCTCCCACACACAAAAAATAATAATCCACTACCACACTCACGCACAATCAAACATAGGCAAGAAAAGAGGGTATACATGCTGACTAGCCAATAGCTTCTTGAAAAGATTTAGAAGGAGCCAGATCCTTGAGGCTTTTCTTTCACACTCTCATACTTTGTAGGGGTGAAGAGCTTTTGGAACATTCTGGGGAGTCTTCACACAGCCATTCTCAGTATGTACTCTTACTCTCCTTGACTTTCTTTCCAAGATGACAAAGAGCTGATATTTTGTTATCAGCTGCTTCTTGGAGCCTAAGACTGCCCTGGATTTCTCCACTACCTTTTAGTTTGTCTTGAAAGCTTCTCAAGTATCAGAGTGGCCATCTAGATGAAATCACTGCATTCCTGGGGAGTGAGTCTTCTTTTCAGAGGATTACTTTTATAATGTTTGATTGTGGGACTTTTGAAGCTAAGATATAGTACTATGTTTCTGCATGGGTCAATACTTTTTTCTTTTTTGAGACAGAGTCTCACTTTTAATTGTCTCACTCACCCTCAGTAGAGTGCTATCACATAACAGCTCACAGCAACCTCAAATTCTTGGGCTCATTCTCTTGCCTTAGCCTCTTGAGTAGCTGGGACTACTGGCATCTGCCACAATGCCCAGCTATTTTTAGAATCAGGGTCTCACTCCTGCTCAGGCTGGTCTCAAACTTGTGAGCTCAGACAATCCACCCGCCTCAGCCTCCCAGAGTGCTAGGATTAGAAGTGTGAACCACCGTGCCCAGCTCATGGGTCAACCCTTTAAAGGAAAACTCTTTCACAGCCACTATTCTTCCTTGTCCTCTTTTGAAATGTTTCCTTGATCTCAGGGAGGACTACACTATGGAGCAGGGATAGAGGGCAGAGATTTTTGTGTTACACTCACTGATGTATCCCAATGCCTGACATACTGCGGTGTTGAACAAATGAGCAGATTAGGTGACTCCTCTTCATGAATGAAGGATGGTGTATTTTACTACAAGTTGTATCACCTAGCTCTACAAATCCTGCCTATACCCACAGAGAAAAAAGAAAAATCCCATGCCCAAATGAAGTTATTTTATTTGGTGCTCTCATAGCATTGAATCATTAATAGTCCATGTAAAAACTATTGCACTGGAGAATAAATGGCCTATCCAGAACCTCTTCAGAGTCTCTCACTCTAAGAGCTGAAACCTGAAGAGGCAGTGTGGGCCAGACATTTCTGCAGAGCCTGTTGTTTCCTGCCCTGCTGCCCTGAGCTTGAAGCCCACTTACTTTCAAGATTCGTAGGAAAGTCTTAGAGATATGGAGCCAGCACGAGACCCAGTTATATAAACAGCTTCTCCAAATTGTTATATTTCGTGGTTTCTGAAGTTCAAACCACCAGAAAGTTCAAGTGGTTTGAGATTAGTGACACCCATTCTGTGAAGTCTGAGTTCAACTCCAGTCATATCAACTGGGCCTCACCTGAAGGTTCTTTCCTTTTTTTTTTTTTTTTGCAGTTTTTTGGACAGGGCCGGGCTTGAACCCGCCACCCCTGGTACATGGGGCCAGCGCCCTACTCCTTGAGCCACAGGAGCCATCCTAGGATGTTTTTTTTTTTGCAATTTTTGACCAGGGCCAGGTTTAAACCCACCACCTTCAGTATATGGGGCCAGCACCCTACTCCTTTGAGCCACAGGTGCCGCAATAATTTTAATTTTTTTTTTCTTTGCGGTTTTTGGCGGGGGCTGGGTTTGACCCTGCCACCTCCGGCATATGGAGCTGGTGCCCTACTCCTTTGAGCCACAGGCGCCGCCCCACCTGAAGGTTCTGAGTGGCTGTAAGGGAGAGACAGGGTATGTTAGTGAAAGAGCAAGTGGTGGTTATTTGTTTGTTTGCTTGTTTTTGCTTTTTTAGAGAATGGGGTTTGAAAGTATGGACTTGCAATAACTCATTTTTTATTATTTATTTCTTTTTGTAGTTTTTGGCCGGGGCTGGGTTTGAACCCACCACCTCTGGCATATGGAGCTGGCACCCTACTCCTTTGAGCCACAGGCGTCACCTGATATAACTTGTTTTTTAAAACAATAATTAGTTTTCCTTCTTTTGGTATACTTTAATGTCACAATCGTAAAAGATAACTGCCTCCCCAAAAAGAGGATGGGCTCTAACTTACTGACTTAGATCACATTTAACTTTTATTTATTTATTTATTTATTTATTTTTTTGAGACAGAGCCTCAAGCTGTCACCCTGGATAGAGTGCTGTGGCGTCACAGCTCACAGCAACCTCCAATTCCTGGGCTCAAGCGAGTCTCCTGCCTCCGCCTCCGCCTCCCAAGTAGCTGGGACTGCAGGCACCTGCCACAATGCCCGGCCATTTTTTGGTTGCAGCTGTCATTGTTGTTTGGCAGGCCAGGGCTGGATTCGAACCCACCAGCTCAGGTGTACGCGGCTGGCGCCCTAGCCTGTTGAACCACAGGCACCGAGCCTATTTTTTATTTTTTTGTAGAGACAGAGTCTCACTTTATCCCCCTCAGTAGAGTGCCGTGGCATCACACAACTCACAGCAACCTCCAACTCCTGGGCTTAGGCGATTCTCTTGCCTCAGCCTCCTGAGTAGCTGGGACTACAGGCGCCCGCCACAACACCCGGCTCTTTTTCTGTTTTTGCAGTTCAGCCGAGGCCGGGTTTGAACCCACTACCTTTGGTATATGGGGCCAGCGCCCTACTCGATGAGCCACAGGTGCCGCCCCACATTTTTAACTTTTCTGAGGCACAGAATAGAAGGTACAGTTTGAAGTAACAATTCCTGATCCCTGAACGCTCACTCTCTCCATGAATGTATCCGGATATACACGCAAAATGAAACAAGCACGTGCAAGGGGAGGAGCTGCTGATGGGGGCTCGCAGAATGCAAGCACCTGTTTGCCTGTGGTACTGCTGGTTGTCTACAACACATCTTTTCCTCCTGCCTCTGTCTCTTTTTCCATCATTTCTCAGACATCAAGATCACATGTGTGGAAAGAAGCATCCAGGAACAAGTGGGTGCTATGAATGGTCCAAGGTTAACAGGTGAAAAAAAATGATGTTCTTTACTCTCTTCCTAAATTTATCTTTTTTTTTTTTTTTTTGAGACAGAGTCTCACTTTGTCACCCTCAGTAGAGTGCCATGGTGTCATAGCTCATAGCAACTTCAAACTCTTGGGCTCAAGCAATTCTCTTGCTTCAGCCTCCCAAGTAGCTGGGACTACAGGCATCTGCCATAATGCCCGGCTATTTTTAAGAGACAGGATCTTGCTCTTGCTCAGGCTGCTCTCGAACCTGTCAGATCAGGCAATCCACTCACCTTGGCCTCCCAGAGTGCTAGGATTACAGGCACGAGTCATCGTGCCAGGCCTCCTAAATTTACCTTTTAATGTACTCACAATAATTAGATTTAATCAGGGACTTATTTATTTAAAGCTATTAAAAAGAACTGTACCAGCCTGGGCAACATAATAAGACCTTGTCTCTACAAATTTTTTTTTTTTTAGACAGAGTCTCATGCTGTTGCCCCGGGTAAAGTGCTGTGGCATCATCATAACTCACAGTACCTCAATCTCTTGGGCTCAAGACTACAGATACCCGGCACAATGCCAGCTAGTTTTCCTACTTCTAGTAGAGATGGGGTCTCGCTCTTGATCAGACTGGTGTTGAATTCCTGAGCTCAGGCAATCTACCCTCCTTGGCCTCCCAGAGTGTTAGGATTACATGTGCGAGCCACTGCGTTCAGTCTTACAAAAAAATTTTTTAAAAATCGGCCAGGCACAGTACCTGTAGGACCAGCTACCTGGGAGGCTGAGGCAAAAGGATCACTTGAGCCCAGGAGTTCAGTGCTACAGTGAGCTATGAGCACACCACTGCAACCCAGCTTGGGCAACAAAGTGAGAGCTTTGTTGTTGTCTCAAAAAACAAATAAAAGAATAGCAAACATAATATCACTGGTAACTCCAAGAACTCCCAAGAACTGTGATGTTCTTACAGAAAAGATAATGGTAAACTCTTAGGAGGAAGATCAAGAGGTGTGGACCAGTGGAGAAGATTCTGACCCTGAATTTCTTAAGACTTTCCTCAACAGCTTTCTTTTCCAAATGTATAAATAAGTCATCTAAGAGCTTGTTTTTTAATTCCCAAAATAAAGAACTACAAGGAATTTAAGCATCCCACTGGCCTCCTCCGGTTTCATCTAACCCCAGACTAAACTCAAGTTCCCGTGACTCCTCATTGTCTCTCATGGAAACGTCCAGAAATCTCCATCCACACAAGCAAACACCATAAACATGCTTATTTTCATATAATAGATTTATTTCTTCTTGATGAATACAAAATTCTCAACATTTTAGATGCCCAGTGGAAAATGTAAGCTAAGAAAATACCAATCCATGACGTGCTCCCTTGGTGGTCTGGCTGTCACTTCCACAGTACATCTAACCACCTCCTGATCCTTCCAGCGGCCATTAAACTAGGACAGACACAGTTTCTGGAAAGGTGAAGCATCTACTTACTGTGCTTCTTCAGAAGACTCTTGTTTTATTTTTAATGTTCTCTTTGTGACAGGTATTTCATCTGTAAAGCAAAGATTTTTAAATACATTATATTCTCCCAAATGATGGCACACGTTTAAGTACCTATGTTTCCTGCCCCTTCCATCCTTTCCAATGCCAAGCCTTCCTTCTAGTGTCAGACTGTCCCATGCCAGATTTATAAATGTAACTCTTATGTAATGAGATGCATACATTTATATGCAAGATCAGAAACCAGCCCTACAAGTATAAAATTCTTCAAGGTCACCAGCGGATTTCCAGCTAGGAGCTTAAAGCTTAATTTCACTGCAAACATGATTTCATAAGAACAAGAATGAAAATCATTCTGTTCTGATTAGATTTTCTGGGTAGGTTTTACAGAGCAATTATTCCTCCAATATCAGGATCAACATATATTACGTGGTATTTTTTCCCCAAAGGTTTGAGAGACTTAACTCTGTATGGCAAAAACCAATGTTGTAAGATGCCAAAATAATTTAGACCTTGTTACTGTTTTCAATTAAGGGGCAGTGATCATGGGGGCGGCGCCTGTGGCTCAAAGGAGTAGGGCTCTGGCCCCATATGCCAGAGGTGGCAGGTTTAAACCTAGCCCCAGCCAAAAACCACACACAAAAAAAAAAGACGTAGTGATTGCTTAGCATCTGCCCTTTTTATTCTGCTAATCTTTAAGTCCATCTCTCATATACTGTTTCTCTTACAGTTTTAAGGCCTTTCTTTTCTCTTCCAGTATTTGAGAGATATTTTAAAAACAACACTTGTAAGAAATATATTAGCATTTAATCCTTTTTTAAAAAATTAACATTAGCATTTAATCCTTTTTTAAAAAATTAACATTTCTCTCTCATCATGAATTCTATAAAAAGAAAAAAACAAAACAGTGCCCATGGACTTTATCTTAAGCGAGGGGAGCCCATGTATCCCGCCAATCTGAGCAGTTGCCTGAGTAACTGACTGGGAGATAGAGACATTTACATATAACAGAGCACTTGTTACACAACTTTCTCTCTCTCTTTTTTTTAGAGACGGAGTCTCACTTTATCGCCCTCAGTAGAGTGCTGTAGCATCACAGCTCACAGCAACCTCCAACTCCTGGGCTTAGGCAATTTTCTTGCCTCAGTCTCCCGAGTAGCTGGGACTACAAGTGCTCGTCACAAGGCTCGGCTATTTTTTGTTGCAGTTGGGTCAGGGCCGAGTTCAAACTCGACACCCTCCTTATATGGGGCTGGCGCCCTATCCACCGAGCCACAGGCGCCGCCTTGTTACACAACTTGCTGATAATGTACAATGGCTGTGGTGGAAACTTGATTAGTACTTCTAAATTATAAAAATGAAAATCAGAGTGCTCAATGCAAATAGAAACAACAACAATAACAACAAAAATCCCTACACACATACTCTTAATTAGGCCATCCAAGTTAAGATTTGATGTCTAGGAGTTTTATTTTCCATTTTGAATGACTATGACTATGCATAAATTGTTCCAGCTAATGTTGGGGTGGGATCGCTCAAGAGCTTTGAAGGAGTATCATCACTGACACAGTTCAAATGTCCGCTTTCCTTAAGATAAATGGAAGATTCCTCTCATTTTTTGTTCAGACCAAAGTCTGGGAGGAGACCTCCAAATCATACATAGAAAAGAAAAGGTAACTGGGATAAATTAAGGAAAAGATAGTTACATCTATGGCAGTTGGGCCAAGAGTCAATCCTCTTAGAACGTGGAGGTACAGGATAGTTAGAATTGTATAGGATGCTCCCTGTTGCTGAGCTTCTGTGTGTAGCTCAGAATTAAGAATTCTGGGCTCAGCGCTTGTAGCTCTGGGGCTAGGATGCCAGCCACATACACCAGGGCTAGTGGGTTTAAATCCAGCCTGGGCCTGCCAAACAACGACAACCACAACCAAAAATTAGCCAGGCGTTGTGGCGAGTGCCTGTAGTCCCAGCTGAGGGCTGAAACAAGAAATCACTTAAGGGTGGTGCCTGCGGCTCAAAGGAGTAGGACACCAGCCCCATACACTGGAGGTGCCGGTTCAAACTCAGCCCTGCCCAAAACCCACAAAAGAAAAAAAAAAAAGAAATCGCTTAAGCCCAGAAGTTTGAGGTTGCTGTGAGCTGTGATGCCACAGCACTCTACTGAGGGCAACAAAGTGAGACTCTGTCTCAAAAAAAAAAAAAGAATTAAGAATTCTGGCTTGGCGCCTGTGGCTGAGTGGGCTAAGGTGCCAGCCACGTACACCTGAGCTGGCGGTTTGGAATCCAGCCCGGGCCCGCCAAACAACAATGACGGCTGCAACCAAAAAATGGCCAGTCGTTGTGGCGTGTGCCCGTGGTCCCAGCTACTTGGGAGGTGGAG
>CAUYRH010016210.1:0-117414 GCA_963574655.1 Perodicticus potto | reverse complement strand
GGTTGCTCGTTTGTCAGAGTGCCATTACTAGAGCTGTCATTCTTTTCTGTTCCTTTCTCTCTTTTTCCTCCTTTCTCTCCAGATCTCGATTACAAAAGACCGTAGTGGCCGTTTTAAGAAGATTCTCCAGGTTATGGTCTGTGGCTATAGCCAATTTCTGGAGTTTTTTTTGGATGTCTGGGGCCGCTTGAGGGATAAATTTGTCTTTTTAAAAAAATCTGGCCCTCTATGGAGTCAGGTGTCAATTGGGTGTGTTTTCTCATTGCCTCCCTAAGCTTCTCTCTCTCTCTCTCTCTTTTTTAATTATTAAATCATAGCTGAAGTACAGTTAATTTTAAGTAGTTAGGATGTAATACCACATCTCTTTGCTTGTCTTAATTTCTCTTGGCAGCCACAGTCCCATGTTTGCTCGATAAGTATTTCTGTGCATGGGTTTTGATTAACTTTTTATAATACAATGTGTATATTTTCGGGTGGTTAATGATAAAATAGATTAGTATCTATATATATTTTATGCATGGGTAACATATATTTTCCATGATGTTTTCCGTATTTCTAGATTATGCAGTTCAACTGCAAATTTTATGAAATTATCAGAAATCTCAAAATATTTTCCCAGTATATTTATTGAAAAACAATCTATGTGTATGTGTACCCACACAGTTTAAGCCTGCATTGTTCAAGGGTGAACTGCATCGCTTTTCCTTGTTCATTTATCATCAATAGACATTTAGGTTGTTTCCTTATCTTGACTATTATGAATAATGCTGCAGTGAACATGAGAACATGGAGATTTCTTTGAGATCTTGACTTCAGTTCAAGAAACGGAATTGCTGGATCAAATGGTAATTCTATTTCTAACTTTTTTTTAGAGCCTTCCATGTTGTTTTCCTTTTTATATTTATGCACCTTTTTACGTCCCTACCAACAGTATGCGAACGTTCCCTTTCTTGCACATCCTCAAAGCTGCCCTTTGTTTGTTCCTAAGAACCATCTTAGCAGGTGTGAGGTGACATCTCCCTGTGGTTTGGGTTTGCATTTCCCTGTTGATTGCTGATGGTGAGCGCCTTTTCATTTACCTCTTGGCTATTTTTATGTCTTTTTTGCCCATTGTTTAATTGAGTAATTTATTTTGCTATTGAGTCATAGGAGTTTCTTGTATGTTGTGAATATTAATGCCTGCTGTGGTTTGAATGTGTTCCCCTAAAGTTCATGTGTTGGAAACGTTTTCCTCAGTGCAACAAGTGTTGATATGTGAGACATTTAAGACATGAGTAGGTCATGAGGTCTCTGTCCTTATGGATGGACTAGTTCTGTTATTAGAGGGATTGCACTCCTGATAAAAGGATGAGTTTGGTCCCTTTTCTTTCTGTCTTTCACTTGCTTTCTCTTTCTTGTGCCCATGTACTATCTTGCCCTTCTGCCACCCACCACAAGATGGCATAGCAAGAAGACCTTCAGTAGATGCAGCCTCTTGATCCTGGACTTCCCAAGCTCCAGAATTGTGAGCCAAATAAATCTTTTTTCTTTATACATTACCCATTCTGAGGAAATTATTATATTACCATAATAATAGCAGCAGAAAGTAGACAATGCCTTGTGAAATATATGGTGTGCAAACACTTTCTCCCATTTTACAAGTTGTCTCTTCACTCTGTTAACTGTTTCCTTTGCTGGTAAGAAGATTCTTAGTTTGATCTATTCCCATGTGTCTGTGTTTGCTTTTGTTACCGGAGCTTTTGAGGTCAATGCCAAGAAATCATTGTTCAGACCAATGTCTAGAAGTTTTTCACCTGTTCTTTTTCTTTCTTTCTTTCTTTTTTTTTTTTGAGACAGAGCCTCAAGCTGTCGCCCTGGGTAGAGTGCCGTGGAGCCACAGCTCACAGCAACCTCCAATTCCTGGGCTCAAGCAAGTCTCCTGCCTCCACCTCCCAAGTAGCTGGGACTATAGGCGCCCACCACAACGCCCGGCCATTCATCTGTTCTCCTCTAAAACTTTTATTAGTTTTGTGTTTCACATTTTAGTCTGTAATTTATTTGAGTTTATTTTTGTATATGGTGTGAAATAAGGGTCCAATTTTGTTCTTTTGTATATAGATATCCAATTTTCACAAAACCAATTGTGGAATAAACTGTCTCTTCCCTATAGTATTCTTTATATCCTTGTCAAAGATCAGTTGACCATACATGTGTGGATTTATTTCTGGCTGTCTATTCTATCCCCACTATATTGTTATAATTAGCATCAGAAATTATGATGCCTTCAGCTTTGCTTTTCTTGCTCAAAATTTCTTTGGCTTTTCAGAGTCTTTTGTGGTTCCAAGTGAATTTTAGGATTTTATTTTTATATCTTATTGGTATTTTTGATATGGACAGTGCTGAATTTTATACTGGAGTTGTCTCGGAATCCCCAGCCAATGGCCAGACCCAGTGAGCTGCTCTGATATTATAGGAACTCCTTTCTGCTGGTTTCGGTGACCCATCAGGTCAGCTTCCTCCTTCCACCAAGTTCTAAACTGTAAATACTGTCCGGACTCAAGAACAGTTCTGGCTATCATGTCCCAGTCATAAGGAATGAGTCGCTGCTCTCAAGTCCCTGTAACAGACCTCTAGAAAACGGGGACTCATACCATACAGTGTTACAGCTTGTTTTGAATCCTTCAGAACCGTAAAAGTGATCATATGGTGATCAAAACATTGGCCCCCTTGAGGGTACTGTGGATTAGGAGGAATATCAGTAACTGTAACCAGAAAAAGCCCCAAAGTGTCCTCCCAATTAAAGTCACCAGACTTGTGCCCTTCTAATACAGCTTTCATAACAGAAGTCACAGGCAGTTCCTCTACATAGGGAGGCGCGGTGGGCAATGTTGGCTGATTTGTGTTAACATTCCCAACTATCAGACTATTGAACCAGTCTTCCAACTGTTTAATCTGAGCTGCCATAATGGACATCGGGGAATTTTCTTGCTTACTCATGTCTGTATCACGTACTTCCTCCCCCGAGGAAGGGCCAGAAAAACCTTCATATGCTTCTGGTTCCCTATTCTCCTCAGGTTTAGATTCCCACTGAACCTCACTATTCTCCTCACTTTCAAATTCTGCTCCAACATACCCTTCTTCCTCAGTTTCTAATTCTCGTGACCCCCCCCAAACAGTAAGTTACCCATTATTTTCTCTAAATATCTTTGCTTATTATTTACCAAAGGCCCCACTTATTCTGAGTGGAGTTCCTTTGTTTCTAGTATGGCCAAAGGTCCCACTTGCCCTGAGTGGAGTTTCCCTTTGGGACTTCCGTCCTGCTGTCTACCAAAGGTGTCACTTACTTCCAAGTGTCCTCTGTCCCCTTTGGTCCATGTCCTCAGTGTCCTGCTGGATCCTGCCAACTATGCCAGCTGTCGGGTCCCCTCTGGCCTGGTCTCAGTCGCCGCAGGAAGAAACCAGGTGTGACACGGATTTGAAGTACAAGCTTGCAGGAGGCGGGCTAACCTTAGTTGCAGGGTAGCCCTGAGCCCCCTCCGCAACGGCTATTTAATAAGGTTATACACAACAGGTGTGGAGAGTTAAGGTAATTGACATAAACAGGTGAGGATGAGGGCCGCATGTGTAAGGATTGCCACGTGCTTTCCTTACATGTTCTTTCCCCACTACCCTCATGAAGAACTACTAAGCATCACTGTTTAACACATGCTTACTAGTGAGTGACCGACTTTATCTCATTCCGGAACACTGGGTTACTTGGGGGATTGCCCCCAAGTCAGGAAACGTCTCTAGGCTTGCCAGGAGACTGTCCTGTTCTCAGCGTTTCTTTTTAATGTGATAAGAAACAGTAATTGTCCTTTGCAAGCATGGTGTCCAGTCCTCTACAATTATGTGTTTGACCATAGTTAGGATGCCCATCAATGTGTAAACATGCAAGGAAACTTTCTAAGTAGACACATTATATTACTGAACACCCTTAGGAGAGTAGTCTTATTGAAAACCAGAATGGACAAATAGCATAGATGAAAAAGTGTTTGTGGCTACTCGGGAGGCTGAGGCAAGAGAATCGCCTAAGCCCAGGAGTTAGAGGTTGCTGTGAGCAGTGTGACGCCACGGCACTCTACCGATGGTGACAAAGTGAGATTCTGTCTCTAAAAAGAAAAAAAAGTGTTGGTGAAGTTAATGTTAATTAAATGAATATGTTTACACATTGATATGAGATGGAGGATAAGGCATCTAGGATTGGGATGAGACTGGAGGATGATGCAATTATACCACTTTTTATCTTTCATACACCTCCCTTTTTTAAAAAAATTTCAACTGATCCTATTATCTTGCCTGTCCCAGGACTCTGAGCTGCACTTCTGTTTACTAGTAAGGGTGACATCACTGCACAAGACACAAAACCGTATCATTAAGTGCGACAGTGTGTATTACTAAAGGAATTTCATAATGTGTCATGACTTCATCCCACATTGCTAAATTTGAGCTGTGTGAACAGTCCTATTATAGGCAGCAGGAATAGCCCTATAATTATGAATACAAAATTGAATTAAGTAATTAAAAAAAATTATAACTAATCTCTCAAATCTAACATATTTCCCTGGCAAGCCTCATGCTATCACTTGCTTTAAAGTTAATTAGCACAGGTGAGCCAGGGGAGGAAGGGTATGGATTAAAAGCCAATTTTAATAAATTTTTTAGTTTGAGATTTAACAATAGGAAAACTTTTTAACACTGGAAGTCATTTTTGCATGTATGACTTCACCTTATTTCCTGTTCAATTATTAATCAGTTATCTCCATCTTACAAGAAATCAATATCAATAACATTTTTACACTGGTCAATTCTTTCCTAGCAGTACAATTTACCAAAGAAATATATTATTTATTTATACAAAAATTCTGTTAAATGAAAGAGAAAAAACAAAGTAAAGGATGAGTTTATAAAAAATATAGTTTCTGGAAAATATTAAGGTCTCAAGAGCTCCTGAAACACTTTGACAAAAAAAAAAAAAAAAAAAAAAAAATTAAAAATATCTCCACAGTTAATTTCCATATATTCACTAATATGTCAAGATATTTAGATTGATCCTAATCAAATTATAAGTAATTTCAAATTATTAAAATTTTTCAGTTGTTCTAATGAATGTACAATCAAATAGTTAAGTAGCCTCTCAATTTCTAGCTACAACCGATTTATTTTGAATACTTACATAACTTTTATGTCATCCACACACAGACAGACTACGGGACCCTATCAGATTTCAAATGGCCATGAGAATTGGGCTTTTATGGCCTTGGAACCAGACAGGTACTCGTAACAGTGACCCAAAGCAAGTTATATTCAACACTGAATCGCTTTTCAGGTCTATAGTATGCAACTAGAAAAGCTTCTATCATAAACAATACCTTGCTCCTCAAATTATAACCCTAATCAGTTTAATGTTAAGAGTTTTTAGAAAATATTAGTGTCAGGTTACATTCATTTAAGTTCCCGAGAAGGAAGGGCTCACTTGATTATTTGGATGCTTCAGCCAATCAAGAAAACAAAGATACTATTGACAGGCATTTGTGGGATTATTTTATAATCTTCTTACGTCTTAATGAGTAGACAGAGTCTTCAATTTCTAGCATTTGTTTTATAAAAATGCCTCAATTTATCTATAAAACAGGAGTAGTAAGTATCACTTCCTTTAGGAATATGATTATATTCAAACTAATATAATACTTTAAAATAGACATGAATAACAGTATTAAAATCAGCTTTGGAGATATTAGTTTGTTATATGAAGATATTAAATAATACAAGAAATAATGAAGAATATAATAAATTCAGTTGTTATATATTTAACTTTAATATAAAGCCAGATTATAAAAGTTGTATACAGAGAACAAAACCCACTACATATTCACAATTAGCTTTAACATTTCTTTATACTATATACACTAAAAATGTTTACATTTACTAATGGGGAATGCCAAGTGTGTCCATCACCATTTGAATAGCTTGCAAAGGATTTGTAATTTCTTCCATGCTGTCTCTTCTCAAAACCCAATCTGGCTTAAGTCTATATTAAATAAAACAACAACAAGATAGCATTAACAAAGTTATTCTTCTAAACTTTTATTGTCTTAATTAAAATGTGGCTATTCCTAAACACATTATTTCCATTACAACCCTCTCAAAGGGGTGGGAAACTTCACAATAATACTGCTCATTTTTCGTTCCAGACCATTGCTCTTCATCCTTCCTATAAATTGTTGGCTTCTTGAAGCTTATGCCTTTTAATTAGCTTCATCACTGCCTTCTTCAAATCACTGCCTTCTTCTTCATCACTGCCTTCTTTGCAAACCAAATTTGTATTGTCTTTTTCATTGTAAACCTGATTCTTGGTCTTCTCTTAACTCTAGTCACCATTCTCTCTCTCTCTCTTTTTTTTTGCAGTTTTTGGCCAGGGCTGGGTTTGAACCCACCACCTCTGGCATATGGGGTGGGCACCTTACTAATTTGAGCCACAGGTGCTGCCCCCAGTCACCATTCTTAACAACACCAAAATCCTTATGGTTAAAAAGCCAACAACCTGGTCAGTTTCTGTCCCCCTTTCTTTCTCTTCTACCTCAACCACTCCCTCATCACATTGTCACATACAAACTTTGCCATTATCAGAAGGTACACCACCAGTGACTCCTCGGGCACTCTCTACATGACTTCTGATTCATCCACATCATCTTTAATACCTCCACTGAACCGATTTTTCCACCTGAGATCTCCAATTCATTTGACTTCAGCGTGTTCCTATCATCCATGATAGTGTTCTTACTTTCCTTCTTATCTAGATCAGATGCAGCAATAGAGTCATACTATTTGCAAATGCAATTAAATCAACCCTCTTGCCTCTATCTCCTATTGAACACATTTGAAAAATTCCTATTTGGGGGTGGCGCCTGTGTCTCAGTGAGTAGGGTGCCAGCCCCATAAACCGAAGGTGGAGGGTTCAAACCCAGCCCTGGTCAAACGGCAACAAAAAACAACCAGGCGTTGTGGTGGGTGCCTGTGGTCCTAGCTACTTGAGAGACTGAGGCAAGGGAATTGCCTAAGCCCTAGAGCTGGAGGTTGCTGTGAGCTGTGATGCCACAGCACTCTACCAAGGGTGACAGTGTAAGACTGTCTCTAAAAAAATAAATAAATAAATAAATTCCTATTTGTTTTCCCAAAGAATCAAAATATCTGCCTTCTCCATTCCTGTTCAGCTATTGTTTAAAAAATTTACGCAATCAGGGTGGTGCCTGTGGCTCAAAGGAGTAGGGCGCTGGCCCCATATACCAGAGGTGGCGATACCAAAAACTGCAAAAAAAAAAAAAAAAAAATTTACACAACCACCCTACTGGATTTTTCCAATAGCTTACTTGTATTTTTCTTTTACTTATACTATAGGTTTCTCAGGCTTATCTAAAACAAAACCCATTCTGTCCTTCCCTTTCCGGACTCTTATCTTTACTTTGTATCCTTCAGTACTCAGCTTAAATAGTAACACAGACATTTCCCAGTCCTCGAGTTATCATCTTAGCACTTGTTACAATCTTTATTACTTTATCCATTATCATTTTTCTGAACTCTATGCTGCCTAACAAAATGCCATTTCCATCACCGAATCTCAAGAACCTGTGGCTATCATCTGATTTGAATAAAAAGCGTTTCACAGATTTTTTTTTTTTTTGACACAGAGTCTTACTATGTTGCCCTTGGTAGAGTGCGATGGTGTCACAGCTCACAGCAACCTCAAACTCTTGGGCTTAAGCAATTCTCTTGCCTCAGCTGCCCAAGTAGCTGGGACTACAGGCGTCCGCCACCCACCTGGCTATGTTTTGGTGGTAGCTGTCATTATTGTTTGGCAGGCCTGGGCAGGATTTGAACCCACCAGCTCCGGTGTATGTGGCTGGTGCCCTAGCCACTGTGCTACGGGCACCGAGCCAGATATTCTTAACTGAAGGATCCCAAAATAAAATTATCGTGAATTATCTGGGATGGCCCTAAATCCAATGATGAGTGTCTTTATAAGAAACACAGAGGGAGAAGGAGAAGGAAGAGAAGCCTACATTAAGATAGAGGTAGAGCCTGGAATTCTATAACCGCCAGCCAAAGAACACTTATGGCCAACAGAAGCTGGAAGAATCAAGGCAGGACTGTGCCCCGAGAGCCTCCAGAGGGAGAACGGACCTGAAAACCAACACTGTGAACTTCTGGCTTCCAGAAACATTAAGAGAATAAGCTTCTGCTGGTTAAAGGCACCAAGTTTGTGGTAATTTGTTACAGTAGCCCTCAGAAATTAATACAAAGTCTCAAAAAGAAGTCCTCTAGAAGGAAAAATTTCAAGAATCCAAACCAGGGAGAATTGAAGGTTGACATCCTGGCCAAGAAAAATTTATAGCAGCTCTTAAAATACTGTAGCTTGTCCTTTATTTAGGGAAAAAGAAAAAAAAAAAGATATAACAAGTTTCTTAGCCTTAACTCCTAACTATTTAGTGCAAGGAATCTGTTAAATAACTATTCAATACCCAAAGCTACAGTACATTATTAACTGAGATTGCATCCTTTACATTTACCAAATACTCTGTTCTTTTTCATATTTTTTCTCCATTGTCAAACATAATGTCATGTTCATGGTAAGTGCTCAATATTTGTTAAAGGAATGAATGGTGACACATAATTACAAAGTGTAACTATTTACCTTGCAACTATTCTGGTCCTTACAGGTGTTTCTGGAATAAACGGAATGCTTATAGAAGCACTCTTCTTTTGTTTATAAATTATTCTTTCAGCATTCATTTTATATTTATGAGCCGTAAGTTTGTAGAGACTATAAATACGGTCGACAACTTTGGACCTACTTCGTACATCCTAAAAAAGAAAATGTATAGCTTTAATAAATACGTAGAAATAGTACAGCTTTTAATAAATAAAAATTAATAAAATAATATTTTTATCTTTTCTAAATGAACAAAATTGATCATAACAAATAAATACTCTGTAATAAACTTTTGAGTTTTTCAAGAAAAGCTCTCCAAGTTCACCAAGTAGATTGATTTACAACTTATCTGCAAGGCAATAGTAAAGACAATGTCATAGTCAATATACCCATTATATCCAGTTACCAAGGTAAATATTACCTCAAGTTTCCAAAGTCACCCACACAACCTTATGTCAGGTACAATCTCTTGCCAAAACCACTATGTATCTACACTTTCCTCTTCCCTAATGGTCTTCCTATAAAGCACACATGCTCTCCTAAATTAATTTTTAAATCAACAGCCAGAATGATGTTAAAATTTAAATTGAAAGGCTCGGTGCCTGTGGCTCAACGGGCTGAGGCGCCAGCCACGTGCACCTGAGCTGGCGGGTTCGAATCCAGCCTGGCCCGCCAAACAACAGTGACAGCTGCAACCAAAAAATGGCCGGGCGTTGTGGCGGGCGCCTGTAGTCCCAGCTACTTGGGAGGTGGAGGCAGGAGACTCGCTTGAGCCCAGGAATTGGAGGTGGCTGTGAGCTGTGATGCCACGGCACTCTACCCAGGGCGACAGCTTGAGGCTCTGTCTCAAAAAAAAAAAAAAAAATTTAAATTGAAAAATATTCCCTTGCTTAAAACTCTTCAGTAATTTGCATTGTTGTCATGATAAAGGGCATAATCCAATCATAGCCTGTGATTTTCCCCTGTGTTAATTTTGACACCTAGAAAGAATAACTCAGAGAGGTCTCATCATAGAAAAACCTGAAATACATTTATGGTTACAGGAAGATGAGCCTTAGGTATCTGGTTTTCTGTGTTGTTAGGATAATTTGTTATTCTCTCTAGTAAATGGGAAATGGTTAAAGGGTCTGTGTTAAATTCTATTTGAGAATTCAGTTTCTTTACTATGTCAGAAAGAAGCAACTCAAATATATCCTGAATTCATTTCATCTGTGCAAAAAGCAGGTTTTAACACACACAAACTCCTATTTTAGAGTGGTAATTGCTAAAGGAACACAGGACAATTACTTAAGAACATAGAAAAATAACCATAAAGAAAGGTAACTGATTAATACTTACAGAGGCTCGATTTGTTGTCTTCAATAAAACAGCCAACAAACAACATGTTTTTGTGAAAATGCTTCCACCCTTGTCTGCAACTTTGTCACCAGGCTTTTCTCGATACATCTGCAAAAGCTCTAATAGCGTGTCTATACAATGTTCTGTATCATAAACTGCTGAAGTAGTTTTTTCATACTTAAAGAGAACAGAATGAAGTTAAAAGTTATATGTATATTTGCACTTTTAATCTTTTTCTTTCCCACCTACTTCTAAAAATTTCACATAGAATGGATCAAATTTAAAATTCAAAAAAATGAACATAAAATTAAAGACAAAAAAAAGCAAGCTTTTAAAGACCATTTTAGTATGAATCTTTCAGGAAAAAAATAACTTATCTGTGATAGTTATAGTGTAAGATAATAATAAAGGCAAGATCTTGATAGTTACCCTATTATATGCTCCTTTAAAAGAAGATAAGCTTGCTTCGAATTATACTAAAATAAATTGCATACTAATGAAGTCTAGGATATATTTTTCATGCTTCATTTATCTAACTGTATCATTAGATTCATACTGAAATTTGCATGGCAATAATAATGCTGATAAGATAAAAATAACAACGTTCATAGTTAACACTTGTACGCCATATTTACGCACCAAGCACTTTACGTGTATTGACTCATTTAATCCTCACAATAACACTTTGAGGTAGGAACTGTGTGTTGAGGAAAGTGAAGCACAGAGAAGCTAAGTGACCGGTAATAAGCTGAAGAGCTGGGATTCAAACCCAGGTAGTAGGCTTCTGTCTGTGTTATTAACCACTGTTTCTCAATATGAAATTCAAGTAAAGTTGGGATTGAGGGTTTGGGTAGGGAAGATAAATCTTGGATCTAACTACTTTAGATGGCACATAATACACATATAGTTTGATACAGATACTAGTATATAGTTTGATACTAGACTTAGCTACTAGTCTCAGGCCAAAAGCCTTAAATTCTGCTACATAGAGTAACAGTTCTAAGTGAACTAAGTCACGGCAGTATTTTTCTTTATGTTAAATGTGATTATGAGGTAATAATATTTTGATGTTATGCAGTGGATAACAACATCAGTTCTAGAGACAGATCAAAATGGATCCAAATTCACATATGCCACTTAAGCATAGGTTCTTGGGAGAGGAATCTAACTTCTGTAATTATTATCATTCCTTTTTTATGAGATGGGAATAATAATATGCACTACTTTAGAGGATTACTGTAAGGATTAATTAATGCATAAAAAATAACTAGCATGTACTAAGTACTTAAAGGTAATCATCATCATTATTATTAAAAAGAAAAGGGAATAAAATAATAAAAATTAGTTTTTTTATCCACAATTAATGTTAATAAACATTTTTCCCCTAAGACTCTCGTATATAAATGAATTTTAAGTTAGAGAGCTATGTTCTCGTGATGAACAAGTACAAACTTAATATGTGGGATCATTATCTGTTGATCAAAAAGTGTTTCATTATTAAAATGGAAAACTACCTTAGCCACATTGAGCAAGACTTGTACAGCATATCTGATGACCTCCATACAGGGAACACTACGATTACAACTTCGGATCAAAACAAATATTTTAGAAATTGCTCCACTCTGGGCCATGTTCTCACAACAAAGTGGAGACAATCTAGTGACCACCTCTGAAAGAGAAAAAACAAAACAGAATAAAATAAACAAGTAAATTAAAAAATGAAGTTTAGCTAGTAATCTACTATAATAACATTTGCAAACATTCAAAGGTAAAAATACAGCTCAGCGCCTGTCGCTCAAGTGGGCAGGGTGCCAGCCACAGACACTGGAGCTGGCAGATTCGAATTCAGCCCGACCTGCCAAATAACAATTACAACCAAAACATAGCCGGGTATTGTGGCGGGTGTCTATAGTCCCAGCTACTTGGGAGGCTGAGGCCAGAGAATCGCTTAAGCCCAAGAGTTTGAGGTTGCTGTGAGTTGTAGAGAGCCACAGCACTCTTCCCAGGGTGACAGCTTGAGACTCTGTCTCCATAGAAAAAAAAAAAAAAAAAAGGTAAAAGTACATTCCTAATCTCACAAAAGATACTGACATATTGTTAGAACAAACCTAGGTGCTTTAATGCCTCAAGAATGGCAGAAAGGTGCTTATATGTCAAAAGAGAATGAAGTGCAAGTGCCGTTCTTCTGTAGAGTTTGTTTTCTTCCCGAATCTCCCTATTAACAACTTGAAGACTTAGTCGTATAGATTTAATTTTTGAACAATCATTTTTCTTCCTCCAAGAATAGCCTCTCCATAATGCCTTAAAGAGATAAAAATGAGTAATTTTAAGATTACAGTCAATAATGTTTTGAACATATATCTATATTCCCACAATGTAAATAGTTTCAGTAAATTCATGATCAGATACATTTCAATTAAAATATAAATTCAGATTCTCAAAAATAACAAAATCAATTTTATGAAAAAGAAACATATATGAGTATAATTTGCAGGTAGAAATAGATGTAAACTAGGCAGCCTTCATTGACTAAAGACATCTAAATCTATTCAGAATGTTACAGTAATATATGGTGGGCACTGGGGCTCATGCCTGTAATCCTAGCACTCCAGAAGGGGAAGGCTGAGGCTGGTGGATTGAGGTCAGGAGTTCAAGACCAGCCTGAGTGAAAGTGAGACCCCATCCCTAAAAAAAAACAATAATTGGGTGTCGTGGTGGGTGCCTGTTGTCCCAGTTACTCAAGAGTCTGAGGCAAGAGGATCACTTGAGCCCAAGAGTTTGAGTTTGCTCTGAGCTATGACGCCACAGCACTCTACCCAGGGTGATAAAGTGAGACTCTGTCTGAAAAAACAAATAAAAAAAATAAAAACCCCCCAAAATTTTATAATAGGTTTTCATTTCTTAAACATAAACCTCCTTTAGGGAATTTGAAAAGAAAGAGTTTAGCAATGAAATTATGGTAGTATACTATTTATGAGTTATTTTACTGGGTAATTTCATAGTTTTTTAAAGTGTATATGACATTTTAATGTGTCAGATATCATATAGTAGCACATTTTGTAGGATGAATTCAGGAGAACTTGACTGTCTGACTTAGTGGATAAATTACAAACTAAAGTTTTGAACTAAAACCATGCAAATTTTAGTTACCTGAATTTTAGTGATTCCCCTATTACATTTTTCCTGTTTTTTACGAAGGAGAAAATGACGAACAGCTTTCTGTATTACTGATGCAGCCCTGTTTTGCTGGTTCAGACATTCTTGAACTTCATGCTCAATTTTTATGATGCTATGACATTTCTGAATAAACTTCTTTTGTTGTAGTCTTGCTCGAAACCATCTCTGTTAAAAATAAAGATTTTTTTTAAATTTTTACCTCAGGGTTTTTTAAAAAAATACACATAAATGAAATAAACAGAATAGTATAATGAAATAGCTTTCCCTCTCCTTAACAGAATTACCTCTCCCACTTTACTTGGTAGAAACATTTCTAGTCCTTGTGTGTTGGGGTAGTGTGTGCAGGTAGGTGAATTCAGGTGTATTTAGTATAAGACTTCTTCATTTTACAATCTGTACAAATTCTATCAAACTGTATGCATAATTCTGCAATTTGTTTTTCACCAAATAAATTATATGTAACCATATGTTAATGTATACTATTCTTTTCCAGACTATATAAAGACCTCTTATAAATCATAACAGAGAACATCCAATGGAAAACTGAGCAAAATACATGAAAAAAAATTAAGGAAAAGCATAGAATACATAAATAACAACTTGAATAACAAACACACATGAAAAAAATTTCAGAATTGCTAGCTATCAAGTAAATCTAAAACAAAAATGAGATAATGTTTTGATGCTACATATTGGCAAGAATGTAGAGAAATGGGTACTCTCCAACTCTGATAGCAGGAGTATAAAAAGAGGACAGTTATATCAGAAAATTAATTCATAACTTTATTTCCATGCTGTAAAACATCGATCTATTTCTACCTTCATGTCATTCTAAAGGTATATGGTGAAAGGCTAAATATTGTATGACCTTACCATAAGACATTTGGAAATTGTTTATTATATGTATATCCATTATTTCTAACAGAAAATTATATCATATAATTTTACTACAAATGAAAAGCTAACCTGAATACAGATGGCTGAATAAACCTGCTTGTTAGCAGCCTTCATTGCCATGTGACGTTTATATGCTCTTTGAATTCTAAGAGCACACAGGTGATAATATGCAGCTGCAGTATAGCGAAGAAGCCGAATTTTGGCTTTCTGTTCTAAATTCTAAAGGGGAGAAGAAGAAAGAGTATTAATAATTAAGTATCTGATTCCTAAAATGATCAAACAAGGTTTGTTTTTGTAAAACCGCAATATCAAAATATTGATGTGGTAAACTAGTAAACATAAATTAACGTTTAATTATTATAATTATTGATATTGTATTCAAAGAGACAATAATCTTTTACTATATAATATTTCCATAGTGCAAGTCATGACTTAGGATATAGAAAGGAAAATTATAAATTGAAAACTTGACTAAATAATGATAGGATTTAATATAACTAGACAGATAGTTGAGGCCTTGCAATGTACTCAGAGAAGGTTATAAATATTAAACACAAAAAAGGTTACAGTATTTCAAGCAGAACTTTTGGAGATGGTAATATTAAATCAGACAAAATTATATGAATTAATTTCTCCACTATTAGATAGTATAGTGTAGGTCTAGCATAAGTCTCTGGTAACAAGCTTTCTACAGTAGACTTTGGGCTTCCAGTTTACACTTAATGAACAAAATACAAAAAATTTCTCTTTTGACACTTCAAATCAAATTATTTTGTCAATACCAGTACTTCACACATTAGAAACCCAAATGTCATGAGCTCCATAAAAAGGATTCTCTTGCTTAAGATGCTGCAAAAGCTGTTATAGACCTGGTAGTTGCAACACCTTGAAGTTGCTTACTGGCAGCAAAGCTGCTTGAATAAAAATTGACCTCCTATTTCTTCCAGTTCCTTTGTTAAGGTTTATTACAGGAGAGAAATTTTATTTTGCATTTTTGATGGTGAGCATTTGTGGGAAATACTTACTCTTTTCAGTAAGATTACTGAAAAAAAAAAATCTATGACAACCAATGTTCTTGTTATGTGGCTCTCCATTAGCTGAATGTATTGAAGTTAATCGCAATATTAGTTCTGAAATTATTCTTCAAAATTTCTTAACACTTTAACATTAAATACTTTCACAATAAGAGTGATATATTCTACTAAAAAATACTTACTCTTTTTCTTACTAACCAACCACGCACCAGTGCTTGTAGAATAACTGTAGATTTTTTAAGTTCAACATACTTTATCCTTTCACACTTTCCAGCCTCCCTGGCTCGTATATATCTTTGTATGATCAAAGCAGCAGATTTCTGCTGAAGAAAGATCTGCCTTTCTTTATAGCCTCTAAAATGTGCTTGGATCACACAAGCAGCTCGGTGTCTCTATAAGGAAAAATGTGCAAGTAACATTAATAGATAGAAACAAAAAGATATTAAATGCAGACCGGCCTAACACAGGGTTGCCACAAATCTTCAATTCGCAAAAAACACTTATCTGTAAAGCACAGTAAAGTGAAGTGCAATAACACAAGGTAAGCCTGCACAGGTATATCTTCAAATATACTAGCAAACTATATGTTTGTAGCTGAATATACTTTTTAATTGACTGTAATAGATGCATGACTAGGTCTTAAAGATACTTTTTTTGTTTTCTGTTTCCTAATGCAGTTTTTATCAAATGAATTTTTTTTACACATACTTTTACCATTAAGAAGTGCTCACGAGCTATTCTTGCAGAAAGGGTTGCTCTCCATTTTCTCTGAATGGTAATTGCTGATGCTCTCACATTCAAAAACCTAAAATGTAGTTATTGAAAAGCAATTTCAAATTCATTTATTCAATAAATATGTACAGCCTTCCCTTTTAAATACTAGAGAAGAATAAAATATTAAAAAGGCAATAACAAAATAAAAGCTAGTGGAAAAGAAAACTGTAATTTAGACCTAGTAATCTCAGAATTTACATACACACACACAATGAAAAAACGTATTTTATAATTGTATTGTAATAGTCCAGCAGGTAAGAAATATGAAGTTCTATGATTCTAATATGTTGCAGAATTTTGAACAAGGACAATAGAAAGCATGATTACCCAGATCTATTCAAAACATAAAGGGAATGGTGATAGAAATATTGATAGAATATAATATTTGAGTCTTTACTAAGTCTTTGAGCAGATAGGAAATGGTCAAGAAGAAAACTTGAGAGATCAGGCAAATGAGAAAGGGAGATTTATTTGAAAGAGAGATAGGCAACATCAAAATATCCGAATAGAGAAATTCTAGACAGAATTGTAGAAAAATAAAAATATGAGTGCTACAGATTAATTTTAGGAGTCAACACAGCAGTTAACAGATAAAACTTGAGAAAGGACAAACACTTCAATCTGTCCTTGGTCATGTGGAAAATGTAGAAATGTTAATATGTTTTGTTGCCATGTTTCTTAGAAAATAAAGCTCTTACTAGAAATATTCAGTATATGATACAGGAAAATTATATACTGGTCCTTAATAGCTGCTAGTAGCAATTTTATATTTTTGATTAATATATAATACTTGTACATATTAATGGAACATATATGATATTTTGATACAAGCATACAATGAGTAATAATCAAGTCAGGGTAACTGGGCTATCTGACAAACATGTGTCATTTCCTTATATTAGGAAACTTCCAATTCCACTCCTTTAGGTATTTAGAAAAATATAATAAATTATTGGTAATTATAGTCATCTTATTGTCCTATCTAGCCCTAGATCTTATTTATTCTATTTAACTGTATTTTTGTACCCATTAACCAATCCCTCTTGATCCCCTCCTTTTCTCAAAATCATCCTAGCCTCTGGCAACCATGCTATCTCTATCACCATGAGTTCAGTTATTAATTTAAAACCTGTTTCTACTCATGGTATTGATCCAGGGATGCCTCTAAAACTAGTGTGCTCTCCTAAAATTATCTTTAAAATCATCACTGATGTAATAAATTATCAATTCTGGTAAGTGAAGAAAAATTTGTTCGCTGTGAAATAAAAAAAAAAGATGGGTTGTTAACAGCTTCTTAAAATGGATGTATAACAAATGAACTAGGGCTAGGGAAATAAAATTAACATAGGTTGGTAATTAGGGTCTTCATCAGTAAAGACAAAGAATATGGAGAATAATACAAAATTCAAAAATATTAATAGGAAAACAAATTCTGTCAGATGCTAAGTCAGCAAAAAAAAAAAAAAAAATGTACCAAAGCACTTCTAAGAAGGAAAATTTAGTTAAGTCTTGACATAACTAAATTATTTACTTCCCACCCCTCTGTCCTTACCCTTATCTCTATGAGAATTAATCAGGTATTAAGTAAATATTTTTCACTAGTTATATTGTCAAGGCTATGCTTTTTCTCAAAAAAGCAAGATAGTCCAAGAGATACATTTTGTTTCCTTAATGGAGAAAATACTAACAAATCCAATCATATAAATTAAGCACAACAAATATTTAAAAGAAAAGTCAATAAGCAGTGTTATTTTATATAAGAACTTAGATACTGTAAACAAATACTCAAGGGTCACACTCTTCCACATAGCTGTGATATATTACCGTGTTCTCTCCAGGGTGGTATAGACGCGACCTTGGATAATTTTAACAGCTTTTAATAGAGCTAGATATTCTTTGCGTGCTCTTTGACACCTATACCAGGCTTGAATCTTGCAGGCAGCTTTTACTCTACATAAACATTTCTTGGCTTTATATCTCCTCCACATAACCTGTCAAATACATAAATATAAAAAGTATACAATAAGTTGTACTTTTTTTTGTAAATTAGAAAGATATGTCCTGTCCATGTCCTTCAACTTTGGTGTTCATCAGGGCTCAGCTCCCAGACCCTCTTCTTTTATCTGTTCTGTACATTCTTCCTAGGTGACCTATTACCCCCAGGGCTTTAATTATTAGTGTATGACAATAACATACAAATCAAATTCTAAAATTCATATTACCCTCCTGAACACCAGACAAAAATAGCCAACTGCCTTATTAGACAGCTCAGTGGGGATGCGTGGCAGGTGCTTCTGGCTTCACTACTCCAAACTGAACTCATCTTCATTCTCTAAATTGGCTCCTGCTGTCTTTGTTCCCTTCATCGGTACTTAAGCCATAAACATGGCCTATGTCCTTATTTATGTTCTATGTAACACCAATCTATCCAATCAAACTAATTCATGTAATCTCTTTGTCACTAACTGATATTGAACTATCACTACCTTTCACCAGCTCTACTGCCAGTAGCCTGGTCTCCCTTTCCTGTCTATCTTCCACATTCCTGTCATAGTAATTGTTTTTAAATAAAAAATGATTCTGGCTTTCTCCTGTTTAAACTGCTTTAGAATTTCTTTTAGTCTGGAGGATAAAGACTAAAACGTGTTTCATTATGTCACAAATATATATCTACAGTCTTATTCCCTCTATTTCCAGCCTAGTCTTCTATTATTTTTTATTCCTATCTCCAGTTTCTGACTTTTTCCATGTTGTCTCCTGCAACTGGAATATCCCTTCCATACGTTTGGTTATTTCCAATTTATCCTTCAGCTTAACATTTCAACTTAAATGTTACTCAGTCTGGAAAGCCTTCTCTGACCACTGAGACTACCTTGTTTTCCTCTTCTCTGTGTTTCCAGCAACATACACTTCTCATATTATCATTTCTCTTCCTTGCACAATTACTTTATTGGAGGATAGCAAATAAATATATGTGTATTTTACTGTCTGTTCTTCACGCCCAGTACAGTATTTGGCACATTGCTAGAACTTCTTGAAGAAAACATTATTTCTAAAATGAACAGCAACTCAGCAAGACATCAAGACATCACACCTGGGTTCAAAGCCCAGGTATTGCAGGAAGAGAAATAGCTAATATACCTAGATTCAATTCCTGGATTTGCTTCTCTGGGTGACGTTGGCAAGTTAACCATTCTCAGTTCTCTCCTATTTTAAAAGAGAGAAACCTCCTCATACATCTGAAGTAAAGATCAAACAAAATAATATAAAAGTGCTTTGAAAGCCAAAAGGACTAAACACTCTAGTAGCCTATTAGCCTAAGTAGCTCTGGTTAACAGGTTAGTAGAGGAATAAAGTTACCCTATTTGACCTAAATTATTTCAAATATTATTTCATCTTAAATTTTCCACTTAAAGAAGTAACTGCCAAATAAAGCTTCCATGTTCTTAAAATTCTTTCAGGAATGCTGCACCTACTGATATGCCCTAAGTATAGGGTGAACATAGAACAATCTCAGTCTGATGCTGCCTCAGGTGAATTGTCAATAGCACCCCTTTTCAACTCTCAAAAATGTCCCACATTGGGCCAGGTGTGGTGGCTCACACCTGTAAGCTTAGAACTCTGGAGGCCGAGGTAGGAGGATGCCTTGAGTTCAGGAGTTTGAGACTAGCCTGAGCAAGAGCGAGACCTGCCTCTACTAAAAATAGAAAAATGAGCTGAGTATTGTGGGGCATGCTCATATTCCCAGCTACTTGGGAGGGTGAAACAGGAAGATTGCTTGAGCCTAAGAGTTTGAAGTTGCTGTGAGCTAGACTTAGGCCACAGCACTCAAGTCTAGGCAATGGAGTAAGACTTTGCCTCAAAAAACAAAAAAACAAAAGTTTCACATTGGAACAGAAGTAAAATGGTTACCTTTTTTTTTTTATGACCTGCTTAAGTTCATTTTATAAATCTTAATAAATATTGCTCAAAAGACTGAAAATTTTATAATTAAATTTAGAAATACCTGAATTTTGATGGTGCTATTTCTAATTTTCTGAAACTTCCGTTTCTGTATTAATCCTTTCATTCTAGCTTGAATAATGATAACACTGCTCCTGATTTGGAAATAATCTTGTCTTTGATGTTTGGCAGACAAAAGGGCTCTGTAGTGACGTTGTAAAACCAGTGCTGCTTTTTCGTATAGTAAAAACTGTTTCCTGGCTTGCCACATCCTGAAATAATGCTGTAAGGTGATAGCAGCTCTTTTCTGCTGAGCAAACCTCCTCCGACATACAGCCATCTGCAGGAAGGACTGACCTCGCAGGGCAGCACATTGCTGGGTTTCCCATTTCCTTGTGCCCATATTATAATAATTTTTTTGAATTGGTACTGCAGCTCTACTTTGAGAATGATACTCTGTTTCCTGAAAACAAGCAAGCAGAGAGGCTTTATACCACTCTTGAGTTATAATGTCCTCACTTGGAACAGCTTCATATGGAGTCGTAGTTCTGTAACCGCAGAATGCAGATTGGTTCACGACGGCTGCCATCTTTTCCTCCGATATGTTCTTCAATTTTTGTCTAATTTTCATGCCTCTAAATGCAGCCTGAATAGTTCGTACAGATTTCTGAACTGCTAAAAATTTCTTTCTTTCCATTTTTACTGTAACATAAGACCTATAATAATTTTGTATAACAACAATTGCAGTTTTCTTTGCTTGATAATCGACTTTGGCCCTGTGCATTCGGTAGAATGACTGAATGAGTGTGGCAGCCAGCTGCATGTTTCGGATCTCCCTCCGTACCCTAAAGCCTCTGTCAGAAGACTGCATACAAGTAACTGCTTGGGTTCTGTCAGAAGACTGCATACAAGTAACTGCTTGGGTTCGTATTGCAGTTCGCGCTCTGTATCTTCTTTGGACAGAAACCACTGTTGCTCTAAGATGGAGATAATGCTTCCTTATTTTGAAGGCTTCGAAATGCTTCTGAACAATAATGGCAGCCTGATGCTGTTTCTCAATTTGTTTCCTTACGTTCATGTCCTGAAAATTTGTCTGAATACAAATTTCTGCTTTCTTAAGCTCATTGTGTTTGAGAGCTTTCTGTTTCTTTTTATTTGCTCTATACTTTTCTTGAATTACTTTTGTAGCCCACTTTAGCTTCTGGTAGAAATAATACTGCCTATACATTCTGTATGTGCTTTGTATTAGGACAGCAGCTCGGTGCTTTTCCCTTAAAAGGTGTCTAGCTTTCATTCCTTTATACGCAGCCTGAATGACCACAGCAGAATGCCACTGTCTTGTATAATTTTCTCTTTGCAATTTTGCAGCTCTGTATGTCCGATAATGTTGCTGAATTAAAATTGAGGCATGTTTCCAAGTCTGAAATGTAATATATGTTCTGTGCATTCGGAAAGTAGCCTGAATGAGAACTGCAGCCTTGTTCATTTCTTGTAACTTCTTCTTTACCATCAGTCTTCTGTAAGATGACTGTATGATAACAGCTGCCTTCCGTAACTGCAAGAATCGGTACAGTGTATGCTTGGCACAAATGGTGGCTCGATATTTCCTCTGAACAAAAATAGTGGCTTTTTTGAGGGAAATGAATCTTCTCCTCATCACTAATGATCTATACCTACTCTGAAGAAGGGTTGCAGAGGAATGCATGCTTTTCAAATGTCTTCTGGTTTTCACACCCCTGAATGCAGCCTGAAGGATCACTGCAGAATGTCTCTGCCTGAGATAGTGCAGCCTCTGCCGCTTCACAGCTCTGTTTGCTTGGTATTGCTGTTGGATCACGACAGAGGCCTGCTTCAAAGCCTGGTATCTCATGTGTGCTAAGTGCATTCTGAAAGTAGCCTGGATGATGGTAGCAGCCCTGTGCATCTCTCTTATCTTTTTCCTGACCACCCATCTTCTGTATGAGGATTGGATTCTAATAACTGCCTTTTGTAACTGAAGGAACTGTAAGTGATGCTTTGCGCAAAGATGTGCCCGATATTTTCTCTGAATCCAAACAACCGTTTTCTTGAGAGACAGGAATCTTCTTCTCATCATTAGAGTTCTAAATCTTCTCTGAATTACGGTTGCAGCTGTATGCATAACTTTTAAGTGTCTTCTAGTTTTCATCCCCCTGAAAACAGCTTGTATGCATATTACAGAATGCCTCAGTTTGTTATACCTTTGAAATTGAGTGTTTCTTTCCTTCATTGCCCGATACCTCTGCTGTAGTGTTTTTGTTGCCTTCTTTAACTTATTAAAATAGGTTTGCTGTCTGTATCTTCTGTAGTGTGACTGAATCAGTGTTGCTGCAATCTGCATCTTTTTTAGAGTCTGTCTAACCCTTAACCCTCTAAAACTTGCCTGAAGAACATTAATAGCTCTCAAAGTTGTCAGGAACTTTTCATGCTGAATTTTACCTTGATGATATGCTCTATATCTTTCTTGAATTACAATGGCTGCTGATCTCATTGCCTGGTATCTTACTCTTGACTGATGCATTTTAAACATGGCTTGAATAAAAGTGGCTGCCATGTGCATGTGTTGAATATGTCTTCTGACTCTAGTACCTCTATAAACAGCTTGGATTCTAATCACTGCCTTCTTTAAATTAAGATATTCCTCATGTTGATGGTTTGTAATTTTAATATCTCGATACCATCTCTGAATCATAATAGCTGAGGCTCGATAGTTTGCATATTTCATTTTGGTTTTGTAAGCTCTATAATAAGACTGAATAGTGACTGCTGCTTTGCTGCAATCCTTTATTCTTCTTCTCACTTTCATTCCACGGTAAGCTGACTGTAAAATCACTATTGCTGCTTTTGTTTTCAAATATAAACAATGTTGTTGCCTTCCCATACTGTAAGCCCTATAATATTTTTGAATCAGAAGAGCAGCTCTTTTCACAATTTTCCACTTCTTTCGTTGCATGTGCCTTCTGTAGTATGCCTGTATGATGACAGCACACCTGTGTTGCCTCTGAATCTGTCTCCTCACTGTTTTTCCCTTCCATGTAGACTGAAGAATCAGTGCTGCACGGCGGAGTTCAACATACTCCAAGCGTTGCTTCTTTCCCTTAGTCCGCGCTCGCAGATGTTGTTGGATGACCACTGCTGCTGTTTTTAATAGTCTGAACCGTCTCTGGGCCTTGACCATTCTAAAAGCAGACTGAATCTTCACTGCAGCTCCATGTTCTCTTCTGATCTGCTTCCGAACTTTCCAGCCACGATAAGCACACTGGAGGGAAATCACAGCAGCCCTGGTCTTTAAAAAATGTGTTCTTGTGTTATAGACAGTCTTGTAAACCCTGTACCACCTCTGAATCTTCATAATAGCCTGAAGCACAGATTGATGTTTTACCCTTTGACGATAGCCTCTAAAAGCAGTTTGAATTTTAAGAGCAGCTACGGATTGCTGTTTGATTAGTCGGCGTACTTTATAACCTCTGTAAGTTGCTTGTAAGCAAGTAGCTGCTCTTTTGACTTGTAAGAAGTTCTTCCTCTGAATGACTTTTGCTTTGTATGCACGATAGTAATTCTGAATGGCAATGACTGCTTTATAAATTTTGAGGTAGTGCTGCCGTATCTTTCTCATTCGGAAAAAAGACTGTAGTGAAATAGCAGCTTGTCTCTGCAAGATGATCTGCTTTCTCACCAGATGACCTCTGACCAGAGCTTGCAGCCTGATACAGGACTCCCGCCTCTGCATATACTCTTTCCTCTTTTGTGCAGTCTTTTTTTTGGAACGATAACTTTGCTGGACAAACAGTGCGGCTGCTCTTAAATGTAAATACTGTTTACGTGCTTGTTTCATCTTGACAAGTGACTGCAATTTTATTGTAGCATTTTTTAGGCTCAGAAATTTCTTTTTGTAAACATAACCACGATAATGTGATTGAATCTTTATAACAGATGTGAGAATGTGAATGAACATTCTCCTGGCTTGCATCCCTCTATATGCAGCCTGTAGAACAATGACAGCAGAACGTGTTTTCTGGAAAGATGCTAGAACTTTTCTGCCTGAAATGTAAGCTCGGAAGTGAGTTTGAATAATAAGGGCTGCATTCTTCATCTTCTTAAATTTCTGTAATTGTTGATGTTTTCTTATGTGTGCTTGCAATTTAACAATAATGTTCTTAAGGTTTAAATATCGAACTTTTGCCTGTCTCATTCTCCAATATGACTGAATAACACAAGCAGCTGTAATCTGTCTCTGTAAATTACGAGATTTCATGCTCCTAAAAGCAGTCTGTAGTTGAATGGCTGCAGCTCGTTTCTGCAAATAGTTGGAGCGCTCAATCTTTCCTTTCAGATATGCTCTGTAGTACCTCTGAATGGTCAATATGGATTCTTTTTTTCTTTTATATATTTTTTGGGCTTGAAAGCACCGAAATCTTCTCTGAATGAAAACAACACAAGATCTAATATAAATATATCTCCTTAATTCTTTGTGCATTCTATACCATGATTGTATGACCATAGCAGCCTTTTCTTCTTTAGCTTTTTTCCTTAAATGCCATTCTCTGAAAGCTCTTTGCAATACAATTACTGCTTTTGTTTGTAATCGTATTTTACGTCGCTTCCATCTTCTGAACACAGACTGGATTATGAGACATGATGATTTTAGCTTTTCATATCTTTGTTGATCTTGTTTCCTTCTTAAACAAGCACGCCAATGCCTCTGAATGGTAACAATAGCCCGAAGACATCGTTTATAAGATGTAACAGCAATTATCATTCTTATCCTAGATTGCAGGATGACTGAGTAATATTTCAATTTCAGAAATCTTTTTCTACTGGAATATCTTCTCCAATACCCCTGAAAAAGGTAAAGGACATAAAGCAAAATAGACTTAGCTTTCTATACTTAACACTTGAAAATACTAATTCTTCTAATAATCTATTTAAAAATAAATATATTAAATTAGAAAACCAATCTATTTTTGCTAGATGCTTATTGTAGCTTAGTTTTTACATTTGAAACAATTACAACTAATTCAGAAATCCATCTGAATCCTAAGTATAGTTATATACTGCATTTGTATTCTAGAGTCATAAGAAACAAAAGCAATTTTATATTACATTAGAAGCAAAAGAGTAAAAAATAAAATTATAGTAATTTCTTATGAGTTTATTTTAGAATCTCATACGTTCCCCTTATTTCAAGGTTGCAAAGCTATCTCATAATGATTCGAAACTATTTATATGAAAGATCCTATATGATCACATTATAGGTCTGATAATATAAATATAGGAATTTGAGAAATAAATGTGCCAGAAAACTTTCACAGTTATTATTCTCATTAAGAATAAAATTACTTCCTTTCCCCAGACTTACAAATAATAGAAACATGGTTAAAAAGCAGAATTCTGGCAAGACTTGAGATACGATAAACCTTTATCTCTTGAAAAGCCATGATAATAATAACCCCTTAGTTAACCTAACAACATGCTGGCTTAACAAAAAGGGCTGCAAAGTCTCAAGTTAATACTAGTTGCTAGTATCAGAGTGAACCTAGGATACTGATCATTAAGCTCTGAATGTCCTTCTACCAATAAGACCACCCCTTTGTCCAAAACACTCCAGATATTGCCAAGATTGGAAGTGGGAACTGGGGGGAGGGCTTGTTCCCTGTTACACCTTGATTTTTCTATTAAGAAGAGTAGTATAGGACTGAAGGCTCATCCTCCTAGCTCACTGTCCACTGTGCTTGCAGCTATCAGTGGCCTATTCTCGGCTGTGGAGAGTTAGGCAGAGCAGCTGCATCCCTTTTCTTGACACTTTCCCATAAATTCCATTGCTTTCTTACTCTACTAAGGGTCAGCCAGAGAAGAAATGATGCATACACCACATTATTTCTCTTACTATAAAGAGATGCACAAGCAATTAAAACATTTTTAAAGCTAAAGCCAAGCTTATTTGTGAAACATGACTTTAAAAAACTACAAACTCTATATAAATACATATAAGGTATTATTAAGCTGCTTTAAAAGAAATAAGGCAAATTAAAGCAGAAACAGTGCTCAGAATTGCAGGTATTATTTCTCTCCCCCCATTTATTTGTTTATAAAACCCTCAAACCCTAAATTCCTAAGAAATTAAGGTATCATTGTAGATGGCTTATTTTATACTTCAATAATCATTTCTTCTTCTAGATTACTATTACCAGTATGTTACTGAAATCTTAATCAATTTTGATACATGAAAGTGATCCATGGTCACCTTCATATTCAATCAACTGGGCCATCTGGTGACAGCAGTGATGATATTCAGCCATAAGGTAGATAGCACTTTTTTGGCCTGAGTTCATGAGTTTTCTCAGATAACAAGGAAAAGAAGTTCATCTCTTCTTCCGAAAATTCCGTTTATTATAACAGCAATTTTATCATCACTGCCATATATGTCTTAAAAATAAATAGCTATTACTGAAGAATATATTACATACAATTTTCTTGTTTGTTTCTAACAAAAATACAAGTTGCCATTCTTTCTTCACATAAAAAAAGGGGTGCTTATGTCATGAAACTTTGTCCAAAGTCACACAAGATAATGAGTTGATTTAGAACCTAAATTTTACCACTACAATAAAGTGTTCTTTCTATTCTACCATAGATATTTATGGTCGATTTACTGCATTAACAGCCCAAGTTTTCATCTTTCCCAGTATCCACAATATTTGCCATACTCTATTTTTTCCTCTTGCAAAAGATACAAAGTCTCTGCCTGGCCCTGGATATGGGCACAATGATGGAAAGAACCTAATAGGACAGCATGACTGAAGTTTCCGTTATCTGGCCAGAGGATCAAACACGGCACCCCTAAGGCACCACAGAGCTCGGGGGAGATTGCAGAGATGGGAGCTCAGGAGAGCTATCTGATAATGTCATTTATAAATTTCTAGGTTCACCACCAAGCTGTGCCCAATGTGGATACAGACTGCAGCAAACCATACACATTAATAACTGAAATAAGAGAAAGACCACAATCTAGATCATAGACTGGTCACTGGGTGTTATGTAATGAGACTGATCACTGTAAAGGCTCTGAAAAGGGAACTGATATTGAAGCTATACCTATGGAAGGCTGGTAAGAACTTATGTCCTGAACCTAAGCAGATGGATTACCTGCTAAAACTAAAATGTTGACATTCTCTGTAGGATTTAAATAAAAACAGAGGCTCTTAACATTTAAAATATCCAGAATGGAATTAAAAATAATTTGACATAAAACATAACAGGGAAATTTCAACTCACACAGAAAAAGAAAATCAACAGACATCAGTGGTGAGATGACACGGACATTGATTGAAGTTACCTGACATAGACTTTCAAGCAACTAAAGTAAACATGACCCAACGAGTTTAGCTAATGGAAAAATAGAAAGTCTCAATTTCCATAAAGACATAAAAGATAAATAAGCAGCAAATGAGAATAGTAGAACTGAAAAACACAATAACCAAAATAAAAATTTATAGGAATGGCACAATCGCAGAATGAAGAAGACAGACAACTTAGCTTGAAGATCAATTACAAATTATTCATGCCGACAAAAAAAAAAAAGTTGGGGAAAAATGTCTCAACATACTGGAAATAGTGGGGAAATTCATAAATTTGATAAAGAACATGTATACAAACCTACAGCTAACTCCAAATTTATTGGTGAGAAACTAGATTTCCCTCTAAGATGTAGAACAAGATGTAGATCTGTGCCCTCTCACTACCTCTAGTCAACATCATTCTGCAAATGCCAGTAAAAGCAATAAAAGAAGAGAAAATGCCATTTACATTAGCAGCAAAAAGATGAAATACTCAAGTACATGTTTAACAAAATACATATAACATGTCTAAAAGAAAAAGTTCAGCACTCTGATGGAAGAAACGGAATCTGACCATGTTCACGGATGAGAACACATAATACTGTTAAGAAGTCAGTTCTTTACCATTTGATCTGCAGAGTCAATGCAATCCCAATCCGTTTCCCATCTACTCAGTCTGGATATCAGCAAACTGACTCCGACATTATACACAGAGGCAAATAACCCAGACTACCCAAACACAATGTTGAAGAAGAACAAAATTAGAGGACTAACATTACCCAACTTCAAGACTATACTATAAAACTACTGTAATAAAGACAATGTGGTATTGGCAAAATAATAAACAAATGAGTGAAAAAGGAGAGAGCACAAAGCAAGAGACCCATATAACAAAGTCAGTTGATCTTTGACAATGAAACAAAGTCAGTTGAATTAACAAAGAATAGTTATTTTTAACAAGTGGTGCTAAAACAAGCACATCACATATAAAATAATGAATCTTAGGACTGGTTCTTCATCTTTGGCAATAATTAACTAAGTCGGATCATAGATCTCAATGCAAAATGCAAAACGCAAAACTATAAAATTTCTAAAAGATAACAGCACAAAATCTAAGTGTCTTTGGCTTTGCAAATGACTTTCTAAATACAACACTAAAAGTGTTACATTTGTGAAAGAAAAAAATTAATCAGCTGGACTGTATTAAATTTACAAATTTGGGGTGGTGCCTGTGGCTCAAGGAGTAGGGTACTGGCCCCATATACTGGAGGTGCGGGGTTCAAACCTGACCCCAGTCAAAAAAAAAAAAAAAAAAACAAAGCTGCAATAAATTTACAAATTTGGCTGTACAAAAAATTCTGTTGAAAGAGTGAAAAGATAAGCCACATTCTGGAAGAAAATATTTACAAAACACATATCTGATAAAGGATTTGTATACAAATAAACAAAGAACTCTTGAAATTCAACAAGAAGAATTCAAGCAACTTTAAAAATGGCCAAAAGATCTGAAAAGATACCTTCTCAAGAAGATATACAATTATGTGCATAATAAACATATGAAAAGATGCTCAAAATCATATGCCATCAGGGAATTGGAAATTGAAATAATAATTGTAATACTATTACTAACTTATTAATAGGAATGGTTAAAATCCAAAGCACTAGCACCACCAAATTCCAGTAAGGACAGAAGCAACAGACAAAATGCTACAGTCATTTTGGAAGATAGTTTAGCAGTTTCTTAGAAACCTAAACACAATCTTTCCATACAATCCAACAATCACACTCCCAGGTACTGGCCCAAGAAAGTTGAACACTTGCATCTATGCTTGTATGTATACCTGATGCAAAAGTTATAGTAGCTTTATTCATAATTGCCAAAAATCAGAAGAAACTGAAATATCCCTGAGTAGGTAAATGGATAATACTCCATTATATGGAGTATTATTCTCTAATAAAAAAGAAACACATTACCAAGGAAAATACATGAAATAACCCCAAATGTATGTTGCTATACTGAACTGAAAAGGCTACATACTGTATAACACAAACTATAAGACATTTTGGAAAAGGAGAAACCATTGAGAAAGTAAAATGATCAGTGGTTACCAGGGGTTGCAGGGATGGGGAAGGAAGAGCATTAGACAGATGAAGCACAGAGGATTTTTAGGGCAGTAAAACTAACATCAGGCTTTGTCAAACTCACAGAACTATACAACACAAAGAGTAAGCCCTACTGTTAACTATTAGTTTATAATAATTTGTTAATATTGGTTCATAATTTGTTAAAAAGAAACTATCATTAAAATGAAAAGAAAGAGGATTTAAAAAAAAACAGAGACAGAGCCTCAGAGACCTATGGGCCAAACTTAAATGCTCTAACAATTCTCTCATCAAAATCTTAGAGACATGACAAAGAATACAATGCAAAAATATTTTTGAGGAAATAATGCTTCACGTCTACCTAAATGTTATGATATAAAATTGCATATCCAGAAAGCTGAATGAATACAAAGCGAGTCAAGAAAATCCATGACATAATATAATCAAGCCAGTGAAAACCAATAACAAAGAAAAATTCTTAAAAAGTAGTCAGAGAGAAAAGACACATTCTCTACAGAGAAATGATTCAAACGATATAGTTTCATCAGAGCCACAAAAGCCAGATAAAATCGACAAAACAATTTTTAGGTGCTAAAAGAAAAGAACTGCAAACCAGCATTACAGAAGCATGACAGAGACAAGACCAAAGTGAGCACAGGCTGTTGGAAAAATAGTGTTGATAGACTTGCTTGATGTGGGCTGCTACAATCCTTTAATTTGTTAAAAAAAAAAAAAAAATCAGCATCTGAAAAGCCCAATAAAGCAAAGGGCAATAAAACAAGGTGTGCCTGTATACCCTAAGCCTTGTAACCTTAGGTATATCCTGAATAGCATTTCACATCAAAAGACACGTTCAGAGGACCTTTAACCCTGACAGCTCAAAACTGAAAAGCCAATTGTACATTAATAATAGAACTAAATTGCAGAATAGTAAACAATGAAAATTAAAACACAGCTACACTCAACAACACTGATAACTTTCACAAGTGTAATGTCAACTGAAGTAATTTATATGGTTTGATCCTATCTATACAAAATTCAAAAATAGGCAAAAACTAATTATGGTGTTTAAAGAAGACACATACCAAAATCATATCAAAAAGATATGATTAGCATAAAATGAGGGGGCAGTTAGCTGAAAAATGGATTCTTAGAGGTTAGCAATATTGTCTTTCTTGGCCAGGTGGTAGTTAACAGGAATTCACTTTGTGAGAAGTCATTAGGCGCTACATTTTTTTTTCTGTGCAATTTTCTATGTGTGATGTTTCACTTTTAACTTGTACCTCTCTAGTGTTATTAAAATATAATTTAATATCAAACTCTGATGTGTATACATGTAAGGAATGTATTATATAAATAGATGTTCTACATACTATTTACTAAAAAGAAAAATAGCATAGGCATTCTACAGACTAACCATAAGTACTATTTCCATTACATGCCAACTAAGTGGGGTAGAGAGAAAAATGTGTACATTTATCTCAAAAGAGAAGTTTTTAGGACTCATAGTAAAGATATAAAAGAGAACTGGGTTGGTTATATGGATATGCAAAGTAGAATGGTTTGGTATGCCAGTGAGTTCCACAGGGTGGAAGATTGTAAACTTCTAATATAAAACAAACAAGACAGCAAAGAGTACAGAATTAGAATATTGTTCCTTCAAAGCGAAGACATTTCAACTATATTTCAGCCTTACGCAAAGTACAGCAAAGAGTTTTGCAGGTAAACAGTGTTAAATATCCGTTAAATTAAATCTTGAAGAATCCTAAAATCATTGAAAATTTTATCATATATTACCATCTTCCCTGTAAAAATCATTAAAATTCCTTAAATTAAAAAATTAGTTCAGAATACTATACCTGAATAACTGATGCTGATTTATTCTGAATTTCTTCCAGTTTTTCCCTTTTTAACAGTAACAATCTTCTCTGTGCTAAGACTCTTCGCCAATATTTCTGAATGACCAGTGCTGCATTAGCCTCTTTCTTCAAACGTTGTCTAGTTAAAAAATTGATTATAGCTGATTGAATAATTCTTGCAGCTTTGTCTCTCTCCTTAAAGAAAAACGTTAGCAAATGTGAATTAAACAGTAACTTAAGACCTTAAACTATCCTTTCTAAGATAATCACCCATGAAACATTAATCAAATTGATCCTGAAATAACCCCCCTCCCAAACCAGACTCCTTATGCTCACCTTTAGAATATTGATCATCACCACTGGGCATGTAGAAATGGCAGGAGATATAGTTCATGATGAAACAAAGATTACTAAGAGTAGTCTAAGAGAAGGACCGCAGACATATCTGATCTATCAATGATCCCCAGTAATAAAGATACGGGCAATTTGAAATATAATGTGGTATGTTTCTCAGATTTGGGTCCAATGAATGAATACTTGACTTTTAGGAAAGGAGTGGATTATACGCAAAAAATGGTTTACAGTATAAAGCAGCATTGCTTTGTTATAATTTGAACAAAGCAACACAAAAGAGGAGAAAAGAAAAATACTTCTTCTTTCAGCATAGAGTACATTGTGGCCTTAAGTCATAGATGCTCAAGAGTATGGTTTATGTTATTAGAACCGGTATATGAGATGTTGCTCTCTGACCATCAGTGGTCACAGGCAAGCCAGCTGCCCTAGGAACCTCAGGGGCATGAATCTCTATTTCTGTTACTTCTCATGAAGAATTCCTATGAATAAGAACAGATTATATGTTCAGCACCATTCTAAAAGCTTCATGAATGATACATCTAAACCTCACAAGAACCATAATAACAAATGCGCAGACTACTCTTGTGATCATGAGGAAACGGAGGCAGAGAGCTTATGTTGCTTCTTAGTCTTCTGGCAACAAAGTCAGGATTTGAACAGACAGTCTGGCTTCAGAGTCCAGGCCCTTGATCACTTTGCTATACTGTCCAAGACTAGGTTTATCACTTCACTTCACCTGAATTGGAAACTAGTATAGCAGTTTCTCCGGTGGACAGTAACAACAACAACTTATAAAGGGTCTGACAACCTTTTATGCTGCTCTATGAGGTAGTCTACATCATGTGAGGTTAGCTATCCACAGAGAGCTACACATAGATTCTGACCAATTAATAACAATTAATGGATGGTGTCTGTGCATGGAGGCTGCACAATATGGGAACACAAATATGAAAGGGATCAAACTATTATTCTTACATATAAAAAAGCTACTCAATAGATTAAAATGAATATTAAGGAACATGAGGACTGTGTATTACATCATTCTTCTGAGGAGAAAAACTAGACAATTGTAAAACTGGGCTAGGAGAGTTATAGATATGTTATGTGGTAAGCCATCTGACATCATCCTCAATGTCCCTGTGAAACCCTAGGCCTTAGGGCTGTGGAATCCAAGTAAAAAAAATCTCTATTAGCTAAAAAAATGAATAAATAAATAATTAGGCTAAGTAAATTGAAAATTACCTCAGCTTTTATATCACCTCAATTACAAGCACACTAAAATAAAACAACTTTATATGCCAGAAAAGCTATAGATGAAAAGTCTATACATTCAGGCAAATCTATTTTTAAAAGTTAGTGGCTATTTGAGAACTTACATAAGCTAATGGTAAAAGCATCCCTGTAGTCATTGACCCTTCTCAAGGTAAGAACGCATGTCATTTTTAACCTTATACTGATGTTGAGCCATCTGGTTACCAGCAAATTTCTTTTACTTTGCTTCATATAGGGACCACATACTAAAATTTACTTGGCTTTAGTTTATACCTGTTTGTTGACAGGAAGAACTGAAAAATGGAACACAATAAGGGACCTTAGAGAATTCACTAGGTAACTGGCTACTTACCAGCGTTTCTTTGTCACTACAAAAGCTTGAGCCATTCTATTCTTAATGGATATATATAAATTATAACTATGATGTAAAAGCAAAACAGAAACCTCAAAAGGCAGTACCTCATGGTAATGTTTATATGCTTACTAACTTGTAGAATTTCCATCTCAACCCGTGGGTTGTGACTGATATAGGAAGCCTGCTGTTTAATGTTCCAAATAAAAAATGAAAAAAATGTAACTGAGCATTAGTGTAATTGTGTAAGAGAAGAATTATGGTCACCAGGAGAAAGGAGAGAAACAATGGTACGATTGAGAAGATGAAGTTTAACCATAGGTACAGAAATTTCTTTCAATTTAGACCTTCAATAAACAGGAAAATTTCTATTTGCACTAAAGAAATAAATCATGAAAAGGAATCTCACCAGCAAAAAAACTAAGAAATTCTAATATCTGATTAATACAGGGCTATCTAAAACAAAAAATGAGGCACACAAGGTCTGACAATTAAGTTTGCCAACTCATCCTCTAGAGAAAGTGCCCCCTATAGGCACCTTGGAAGTACTCCCTTGGGAAACTATGCACTGGTCACCAGGTTCACCCTTCAAAGCAATTCTGGAACTCTTTCTGCAATGGCCATCAAAGCTGTTGTTGTATTACCCTTGACGTCTTGAATGTCATCAAACTATCTTCCTTTCAATATTTCCTTATCTTTGGATAAAGAAAAAACTCACTAGAGGTCAAATCAGAAGCTTAGGAAGAGTGTTCCAATACAGTATGTGTTTACTGGCTAAAAACTCCCTCACACACAGTGCCACGGGAGGTGGTGCATTGTCATGATACAAGAGCCATGAATTGTTAGCAGAGATTTTCAGTTAGGATTTTCCTGTTTTTCTATTAATGTTTACTTAGTCTGCTGTGCTTCTCATAGTCAGCTGATGATTTTGATGCTCAATTCAATGAATTTTTGCAATATTTTCATCAGTTCTGCTTGTTACTGGCCACCCTGACCGTTCTTCATCAGTGACACTTTCTCTCCCTTCAGAAAAATGTTAATCCCTTTGTATACTATCATTTTCTTCATAGTGTTATTCCCATAAACATGGACCAACATATCCTTGTTTTCACTTTCACTCTAAACAACTTTAATAAGAAATTTACAAAAGTCTGTTCGCTGCTCTAATTCAAGCTTTAACATTCTTATGATGGCACATGGAAACACACAATAATGAACACCACTCACAAGATACTGCCCTGTATCGACAAACACAACTGTGAGACACTGATATACCTAGGTTATAAAATCTTGCCAAGTTGCTTGTATGTTGCTGCCAATGTAAGCACACAGTGGCAAGTTCATGAAATTGTCAGTCTCTGTGTATGTGTATTCTGATTGATATCTGTTTCTTGTAATTCTAAAATTCTCATTTGATGTAATATGAAAAGAATAAACCAAATAACTTGAGGATTGGCCAGGAGAGAGTCTTCCCTGAAAACTTTACTAAAACAATTCTCCTAGCAGCTTTCAACAGTGCAATTATCCCTCGAAAGACCTGTGGGTAAGGAGGTAAATCCTGAGAAGGGATAATACAGGGAACAGAGCATATAAAGTAGCAGAAATGACCATTTGTGAGTGTAAGAACCTGTCGGTTTCCCAAAAGTTACTATAAAGAAGATTTGAAGTGAGGCAAGGACAAATTATTTCAATTACTATTATTTCTAAGTCTGACATGGTATTAAAAACCATGTTATCTTTCAGAATTGCCAAAATTTAGCTGTTGCAGACAGGTACCATGAACATTATCAGAACGCATTATATTTCAAAACTGACAAACAAAATCAAGTAGAAATAACTTCTAAAAAATAACTACGATATATTTTATCAGAGATAGCTGCTTATTTTATTTTTTTCAAATAAATAAATGAAATGTAATTGGTGGAGGGGGCAAGGGAGATAGTTTGTTCAAGCTTGCTCAAAGAGATTATGTCTTAAACTATTAAAAAATGTTAATTTTCTGAGAACTTAAAAATTTGGAAAAATAAAATACTGGAAATCAAAAATACCACTTTTAAAACTCATAAAGGATAAACTTGAAGTTAGTGTCACAAGAAATAAATGAATGAATAAATAAATAAATAAATGGCACTAATTAAACAGTAAGATAGGGTACTTGATGCCCAGGTCCAAGTGGGACTAGATGAGGTCAAGCTGCAGAGAGCACAGCATGAAAAAACTGACAGAAAACTCCTGCTTTCTGGAAGGAGGCTAGATTCTGCTAGAAGTAGAGAAAAGCTGACTTAAGCACTCCCAAAGTATTCTTCAGAAATTTACAAAGCAAAGAAGCTATTCCTCTTCTCCTGAACAGATTAAGTAAAAGGTTGGTGACCAGAAGCTTGATCAAGAGTGCTCATTTTTTAGGAGTACCTGATGGTGTTTGAGATCTCTTTTTAATTTATATTTTCTCCATTTTGTCTGTATAAGTCGAGCAGCTCTTATTTCTTTACGAAGATCGAAAAGCCTTGCACAAAGGAATGACAAATAGGTAATAACCACCTAAAAGAAAACACAAAAGATGAGAACAGATTAATAGAGAATGTACATAGTACAACTTACTATCATCTTCTGAAATTCTTATTACTGAGTCACTAATTTAAAAACTCTACTTTTACTTACCTTTTCATCTGGAATTGTATTTGACATATCTGAATGACTAATCATAGCAGGTATTCCACCAAGATCTCTAACTGCAGACCTAACCAAATGAAAATTTTTCTTTTCATTTTCTAGGAGCTCTTTGTATAGTTCTGAAGTATTTTCTATTATGCAAGTAGAAAAGAGAAATTAGACTGCTGTAGCCAAAAATCAGACATAGCAATGATCAGAAAAGTTAATTAACAAAAAAGGACTAACCATGATCGAGTGCTTTAGGAGACATATCCAGAGAACTATCATTAGATTCTGATGATGAATTTAATACCACCGAACCTGTCTGTGTGCATTCCACGGTTTGAGTAGTCCGCTGACATATAGCACTAAAAGGCACATAGCATGGATGATAGTGGTGGATCAGGTAACATAATACACGGCCATCTGAGAAAGACACTGTAAAATTCTCCACCTGATTGGAAATACCAGAAAAACAATTAGCTATACTTAGACAGCTAATAGACATAATGGTTTTGTGGCCGGTAAATTTCTCTTAATAGTTAAGAATATCACATTAATTACTAACTGTACATATACATAGCCACAGATTCTCAATTATAAAATATTAATAAACCATTGTAAAAGTAGGATCTGGTTATATTATTGTTCTGGGTTAGACAATGTCCCTTAAAACTTCATGGCCTTCCCAGAAAATCAGAATGGTGACCTTATTGGGAAATAGGGTCATTACTGAAGAGGTCACATTGGAATAGAGTGAGTTCTTAATGCAATAAAAACAGTGTCCTTATAAGATGAGAAGAGACACAGAGACAGACAGATAGGCAGAACAGTATGTGATGACAAAGGCAAAGACTGGAATAATAAATTTATAAGCCAAGTACCGCCAAGGTGGGCTGGGCAAACACCAGAACTTAAGAGAAAGGAATGGAATACCCTATCCTCTAGAACAGTGGTTCTCAACCTTCCTAATGCCACAATGTATTTTCATTGTTAAAAAGGGGTCGTGACCTACAGGTTGAGAACTGCTGCTCTAGAACCTTAAATGGCCCAGACAACATTTCAGGCTTCTAGCCTATAGATCTGTGAGGGAATAAATTTCTATTTTAAGCCACCTACTTTGTAGTAATTTGCTGATAGTATTAAAACCTACATCAATTACAGTGGATTCTTGTTATTTGAGTTAGGTTCTGGTGAGTCAATCCATACATAACTTTGTTTTACATTTGTTTCTGATTCAGTAATATTAAATTCATGGCCAAAAGCCATAGTTCATGCATGGATGAAGCTTATCTAACATCTCTATCATATTTTCTGCATATGGCACATCACAGTTACCTCTTAGGAACACTAGACAATGCTTTAGTAGTACACATGAGGGCCATTTTAAATAGGGAAATCACCAACAAAAAGCACACAAATGCAAAAAATAGAACCAACCCAAACTCACAGCACTAAAAAGATCATGAAAAAAACACTGTTTATGTAAGAGCTGAAACAAGAAGGCAGAGTGTCACCTTTGGAGTGAGTTCAGCTGGGAATCAGCACCTAGGCATTCGTACCTGTCAACAATGACCACAAAATGCTGCAAATACTAATTTTGGAATTTATTATTAGAAATAAATTTTAACGCGCATTTGAATGCCAAATGTAGAATTCATGAATAACGATAATCAACTTTCACTCTCTAGTACTTATTTAAAACATAGAAAGTTATCCATGTATTAAAAATGTTTCTACTACAACTTCAAGTGTAACATTTTACCATATTTAGCTACATGAACTCTCTATACTTGTTCTGTTTTATACTTGTTACCAGATAGTTTATCTATGCGTTCAGGGCAATATTTTTTCATGTATTCATACTTAGAAGTATATCTCATACAGAAATACAGCATCTACCTAACAAATGATTACAGAAAGAGTCAACTTAGATTTTGTTTTTCTTCTTACTTCTACCTACAGGTGATTTCTCAGTTGTTCCTTTTTGCACATTGAGTTTATTTATATTGACATTTATAATAAGGGTACGATCCATTAATGTCCCAGTCCTATGCGAGCATCTTCTATTAAGACTTCTACTCAGAGTATTTTTTCTTTCTTAGTGATGGAATTATCATGAATTACACAATGGGCGACAGATTAGATGAAATACAGTATATAATAAATTTACTCCTTTGAGGTAAAGTAAGCATACACATACAAACTAAATTATATTTTAAAAATGCAAGAAAATATTTCATACTTTAAGTTTAATTGACTTTCACTAAAATTTATTTAAAGATATTGGGTTAAAACAAACATGAAGAAACTTACCTTTTTATTATAGAAGGCACAAACAGCATTTACCCAATCCATCAATAACTTTATGTTTTCACTATATTGTTCAAAGGAACCACTATTCCTTTTGTCTTTTTTCTTATTAATAATATTATCAGAATGGCATGATAGTGCAGACATTGTTTTCTTTATACTATGTGTCTGTTTTAGAAAATCAATTTCTTCCTTTAATTGATCTAAATTAAGGGAAATATCCACCTGAAATACACACAAAAAAGATAAATACCTTTATGTTTTTAAATATTATTTTTAACTCATAGAAATGCAAGTGTCTTCTATTTAGTGAAACCGTAGATTAAATAAAATAACCTAATCAGAGATTTTAAAATTCTAAGAAAATAAAATGCCCAAAATGGATATTTTAGCACAGAAAATACATTTTTTTTTCTAAAAGGCAAACACAAACTACATAGAAGTGATGAAATGTTAGATGTTAAGCACATAGGTTTTAGGGCCACACAAGCATGGGTTCTATCTCAGCTCCATTGTGACCAATGATGGTGAACATTAGTTTCAGTTTCCTCATCTGTGAAGAAGACTTAACACCTACTTTATAAATGTGTTATGACAATTAAATTGAAATATGTATAAAGCAATTATCACAGTCCCTAGGATAGAACAAACCCAAGTAAATTATAGTAATATTGTTAACCTTTACCTGATTCAAATTGTTTTTACGATAATCAGTATTCATAATTGATAAAAAGTGAAAAATACACCAAATATATAATACCTGGAAAGCAAATGCGATTTTCCAAAGCAATGCAAGAGTTTTTTCTCTGTGCCTATCCACGATATCCTTAGATAGAATTGTATTTCCTATAAATGAAAAGGTAGTCCATTAGCATAATAGATGACATATTAATAGTTAGTGAGGAGAATAAGTTTTAACCTTTACTCAGTTTTTTACCATGCTCATCACTTAATTGAATTCCTCGTGATTTAAGAATCTGAAGAACAATGTCAACATTGTGCATCTTTTGAAGACGACTTATTGCAGGAATCCTGAGTTTCTTTGATAGAGTCCAGTTCTGTGTGAGAAGTTCCATAGTTCGCCTAGCAGTAAAAAGGTTTTCAGATAAAATTGCTACATAAAAACATGTGAAAAATAACCTTCATTTTAACATATTTATTACCCACATAAATCCCAAGAGTTTAAGGGCTTTAGGGACAGGAAGACTCCAAAAGACTATCTCAAAACTCTGTTGCTCCAGAGTCAGCAAGTAGAGTTATTTCTCATTTTAAATCTGGGAGCTGAAGGCTATTATAAAAAGAAAGAAAAAGTGAGACATATACACAAATACATACAAGATAATAGTATTCTATAATGAAAAAAAAAAGGAAAAGAAAGGAGACAAAGGACTAGCATGAGGAGCAGAGAGGAGAAACATTTATTGATAGGTACTAAATTCTACACATCAAACTGTGCTTTCTTTTCTTACTTAAGTCATCATGGTATATCCTACTATCAGGTATTGTTAATCCATTTTTCACAAAATAAGACTCTAAGTCCTCAAGAATTTGAGTAAACTGCCTATACTCATATAGCTACTAATGACAGAATTAAGAAGGGAATTAAAATTCAGTCTACCAGTTTTCACAGGCATTCTCTTACATGCAACAGCCTACTTACAAAAGAATAAAAAAATTGAGTGCTTACCTAAAAAAGATATGTATACCAGAATTAGAATTCAGATCCCTAATATCATGTCGGTCACTAGTGTTATCCACTAGACAATAGTTGATATTTCCCCAGAAAAAGCAAACCATAAATTATAATTAAAAGCTGGAGGAAATATTTGTGGAACCATATTTTCTAAACTTTAGCAACAGACTCAAGATCATTCTAGGCTAACCAACCAAACGATGAAGGAAACATTTCCCTTACAGTAGACCAACCCATCACCCAAAGCACCATATAGTACCTAGTCTCAAGTATTCCAAAGTGATCTCAAAGATCTATAAGAAAGTCTTTTTGCTGATGCTGAACAAAAAAAGAAATTTGGTATGCAAGATCAATCTTTTAACTACTAAGAGTTCCTAACCAACTTTATAACAACAATATCCAACATTGCTAAGCCCTCATTAAATCTTGCAAAAGCTTAAGAAATGTCTTTCTTTGTGGAAGAATGGAACTAACCATTAAACTAATCCCTTCTGGATTAAAGAGGAAAAAGTCTTAAAAGATAAATTCCTATTGGCCAGAAAATAAATGTGGTAGCTAGAATTTATGAAATGAACAAATTAGTCAAAAACAAAGATAGTATGTGAAATATTTTCAGCAAATGATCTTAGCCTGTATGGAAACTGCTCAAATGAGAGAAAGCTGTAGTCAAGTTCAAAGACAGTTAACTTGTGTGTATAATGATCAAGAAAAAAAAGGACATTCACAGAATTTAATTTAGAAGGAAGTAAGTGAAACTTATGTTGTTTTTGAAAAAACTCTAGGAATCACGTCTTCTTAGAATTCCTCCACTCTGGCCAACAGGTCCTCTGACTTCTGCTTAAAACTTCCAACACTGTGAATAGGTTTCTTCCTAAAGACATGACCAATAGAATACTGCCACTTTTTTTATATCAAAACAATACTCATCCATCTTTTTTTTTTTTTTGAGGCAGAGTCTCACTATGTTACACTTGGTAGAGTGCTGTCACATCACTGCTCACAGCAACCTGCAATTCTTGGGCTTAAGCGAGATTCTCTTGCCTCAGCCTCCCAAGTAGCTGGGACTATAGGCACCCACCACAATGCCTGGCAATTTTTTTTTTTTGTGGCAGTTGTCATTGTTGTTTAGCTGGCCCACGCCAGGATCGAACCCACCAGCCCTGGTGCATGTGGCCGGCACCATAACCACTGTGCTTACAGGTGCTGAGCCAATACTCATCTTTTCGAAACATTCATTGCTCATGCACAGCTCTTTTGCTTGGTAACAAATTTAATCACCTTTTAACATAAGTTAGCCTTGTAAATATCTGAAGACATCTAAGTCCCAGAGTTTTCTCTTCTACCTGTGTTGTATTTCTTTAAATATTCATAGTTCCTTCAGCTGGTATCCATGACACCTGGATAGGCGGATAACTACTAAAATTTTGAGATATGCAAAAATCAAGAAATATAAAATCTGCATGGACAAAAACAAATGAAACCTTCCCAGTTACATCAATAAGCCAAGGAAGTTGAAACTTGCACAGATGTATCAGAAAGGACACTCATGACTGTATTTCTTGGGAAGTGAAATAATGGACCATAACAGTTTCAAAAACTTTTGTAGTGACCCATGTATAAGGTTCTTAGTTTATATTCTAAATTTGTACTTACCAAAACAAACAAATTAATAAGTACACAGAGATTCCTTCCTTCTTGTTCAGATCAGTTTTAGCATGAATTTTACATGAAAATTGACTACAGTATAATGCAAACAAGAAATCTGACAAGAATGTACCTAGGCAGGTAAAAAGTTCAGTAGGTATTACTATAGTGGAGATATTTTATAAGGGCCACTAATCCTATGCTTCCTGTATTTCAGTTTAACTGGCTGTTTTGAAGTTTAATAACTTCTTAAACACACAGAGAAAAACCTTATCTTTGCTTTAAAGAAATCTAGTTCTTTGACCCCAAAAAGTGTTTCTTTGATAAGTCTGTAACATATATATTGTAGGGTTCTCTAGTAACAAAATGGGTATCCCCTATCCAGATATCCTAAAGAGGTCAACCAAAGCAATATGCTGAAGACTTTCTTTCATCAAAGCAAAAATTGATACCCCATTACTCTTAGCAAGGCCAATTTCGGGCACTCCAATATGTTAATGAGGAAATATTACATAATTTGGAGTCAGACTTGAAGAGTTTATGTTTCAGTTCTAACATATAAAACTTGGGCAATCCATTCTACCACTTCATCTTATTTTCTTCATATGTAAAACAAGGTCAATACTATTAAAAATTATCTCAAATGATATGGAACTTGTGAAACCAACCATAATATAAAGTGTTATTATAAATTTTTGATAATTTTAATTAGGTTCTAGCTCTTCTTGACTTCTATTCTGAGACATCAGTATTTCCTATTGAAACGGTAGTCACGTGCCAATAGGAAAAAAAATATGTTTAGGAGAAAAGGATTCTGGCTTGAAACTGACATATCACTTTTCTGAAAAAGAAATCCCATTTTTTTAACCCTAAATTTATTCTACAACATGAAACAAGAAAGACTATGTAAGTACAAAAACGTGTGTTTTCCAAAAAATTTTAGTCCATTCTATTAAGCAAAATAATGCTATTTGTTATACTTACACAAGACGCACTCCACACTGTAAATCTACAGCAAGATTTGTAACAGCAAAATCAAATTCATCAAATGGTGTCTGAACATGGTTAACAGGTAATCCCAGTAAGCTAAGATGACGGGAAAGGTCACCTTCACCGCTTAAGAAATCTCGTGAAAAAGCCAGAAGAATTTCTTTACTAGCCTATAAAGAAACAAGTTGCAGGTATTAATATATTAATTTGGATATACACATAACAAAAATCCTTCAAATTACTTTGTATATATAAAGTTAAATGTAGTATTAAAAAATTGTCAGTTTCACACCATACAATAATAATGTAAATTTCATTCATTTTCATTTTAAAAACTTGTTATAAATTGCTCATAATATTATATCAAAATTAGGAAAGAAATTTCCCCCAAAACTAATTCCTCATAGTTTAGTTTACTCTCAAGTCAAAATTAAGAGTAAGAATCATATGCTGGTGAAAGATAAACACACAGAAATTATTGATGGGACTCACTAGATAGGCACCTCTATTCTATTGTATTGTATTGTTTTTTTGAAAAATATACCATAAAAGCAAGCAAAATTCTTAAATGGGAAATACAAAATATAAAGCATAAAGTGAAAACTATACCTTGAATTCAGCATCTTTACAGAAGAGGCAAGGATCATGATCAATAAGTCTGGAAATTTTAGCATAATCAAGGAAACAGACCAATAGCAATAATTTTTTCAATGTAAACTTGGACAAAGCTTCTTCATGACCTTAAATAAAGTACAAAGTTTAGCAAGTTAATCTATGAAAGGCAGATTTCACCTTAAAATATGACAATAATAATGTGCTAGTTAAAGAAACGCAGCAAGCATAAATAAAATATTATGTGCTTTTTTCTTAGTGCATTACACATGTGAATCCATGTAATCTTCACCGTAACTCTGTGGAACAGGTACTATTTATTATTTCCAATTCATAGATGAGGAACCAGGCACTGAAGCTTCAAGACACTCAGTGGGTCTCACTTGAAAAATATTTATTGAACACTTGCTACGCGCGGGTGCCATCCTCAGTACCAGATGTACAGTAACAAACTACAACAAATATGATCCCCATAGGACTATTGGGGGGTGAAGTAGAGACCATGAACAGGAAAGAATAATTATAAATAGTGATGAAGGAGAATAATGGAATAATGAGAGTGGAGGAAGGGAAGGGATGGTAGTGAAAGCAGAGATCTCTCTAGTTTGGTTTCTTTGAGAAAGTAAAATGCAAATAGGAACCAGATGAATGACGAGAAGCCGTTTATGTATGGTGTAGAGAGAATGCAGGAGATGCAGAAATACTTACCATCTCTGTACAGATGAGGAACACTGGGGTGTCTATACTCAGCTGCTATATCAGGATTCCAAAGTAAGCGATTCAGAATAAACATAGCCAACCCTGTGACATCACTGTTGTCTTCCAAAGATATGAGTTCTCCATAAACTGTCTAAAAAGAAGAAATTACAGCCAAAGTCAGGGTTATGCTATGCCTAAGGAAGCAAAGGGATGTGATAGGGGAAAAGCAGACAATGATCTTCTCAGGAACTGGCAATGTTTTATTTCTTAAATAGCACAGAAGTGACATGGTAATTTGCTAAATAATCTCATAAAACTCTACAACCATACTTAATGTACTTTTTAGCATACACAATATCCTTCACAATGAAAAAAGACAAAGCTCAGGACTAAGAAAAATTCTTAATCAGCTGACAAGCAATATTACATATTAATATCTTTATTTAAGTTAAAGAAGTATCAAATATAGGCATGTTTTTCAAATTTAATTATAACAATCCCATTAGGTATATCATGAAGATATAATAGAAACTAGCATAATTTGGGACGTTCATATATGTTTATCATCACTGAGTTAAATATAAAATTAGTTTAACATTGACATATTTATTATTAATAATTTCTAAACCAATTAGAAAAACTAAAAATATATCAAATTATATATTATATTCTGCAACTTTACATTGACAAAATACAGAGATGACAGCATAGAAAAGTATTACTACCTGTCAAAATAGAGCAATCCATCTTTGTTTACTTATTTTTTTTTTTTTTGATCTTTGAGAATCTTTCTTAATGTTCTCAAAGATCCATTCACAGAATCCTAAGCTGTGGTGAGGTCATCGTGCACAATTACTCATCCTCCCATTCCTTACAATAAACACTATACATTCCCACCATACACCACAGACTTGCTGTGACTATTATGGGTGGTTAATACATTCTTTCATTCTTCGTGCTTGGCCAAATAACATGCTTTGTCCAACTGAATGTGAGTACAGGTGATAAATACAACATGTAAGTGTTAATAGGCACTGCAAAGTTTTACTGAATGTTCTTGTTTTTTTAACTTTTATCACAAAAAAAGCTATGTCCCAAAATATGGAGGCTATATTTCACTTGAGGTTCTAGAATTATTTGACATGTGAAGCAGAGCCAGTCAATAAGTTATTTGCTAACTATTGAAAGAGAAATGGTACCAAAATAAAGAAAGAAATGACATTATTAAGCTGTGTGACCATAGTAAGCTTATTATTTGTTTTGAGCCTCAATTTATTGGTGCATAAAACCCAGATTATTGCAACTGTCCCTTTCAGCCTCAAATACTCTTCTATTATAAAATTTGGAATAAATTTAAATAATGAAGATTCCATATTAGGAAGAAACCTAGAAAAAAAAGTAAAAGCATACGACAGTCTGAACTTTGGCATCAGACCGGTGTAGGTCCAAATCCTGACCAATTATTGCCATCTGGCAAGTCCCTTGACATCTAAGCTTCTTTTTTTAGTGAAGTAGAAATAATACACTCCTTACTGGGTTTTAAAGAGAATCAAATTAGAAGATGTATTTAAAACTGCCTAGTGTTTTCATTTGGAAGTGTTCAAAAAAGAGTTTACAAAAGTCATTACATCAGCACAAAATTATATATATTTAAGAGACTATGAAATAAACTGCTACATAACAATAAAGCAACAATATATAATAGTGTGGCCTATTTACCTAATGAGCATTTATTAATGTATTAATTCAATATACATTTTATATTGAAAGATGAATCAAGCTAATCTAATGACTTTATAACTTTTACGTATATAAGTAAAACCACATTTTATTAAGCCTATTCTATTAAAAGCCTATTATAAAAAATACTGGTTTTAAAACTTGAAATGTATGCTTACCTCTAGGCCAATTCGAAGCCACAAAGGATTATATGACAACAGCCAATTCAGAACTTTCTGACGTTCTCCTAAAATGCGTGTTAAAAGTAAGTAAGCTAAAACTGTCAATCAAATAGAGGCAACAAATAAGATTTCATGGAAATTTTATCAGTTCAAACAAGGATAATTGCTGATGTAAGTTACTTTAAATAACGTATTATACTTCTATACTTAAGTATATACGATCATATTTAAGCCTGAATAAGATTTTAGGCTGCAAAACTAATGCAGGCATATTTAGCTTTGAAATACAAAATCTCTTGGAGATATATACATATACATGTATATCATATATAAGACATACCATATACCACATATCAACATCATGCTGTATACCTTAAAAATACATAATTTTTCTTTGCCAGTTATACCTAAATAAAGATGAAAATACAAAAGGTCTATAAAGTTTTTTTTAAGGAATTCATCTTAAAATTTCTGCAATCTTCTTACCCACATCTTTCCAGAGGTGTCTGTCTTTTCGCACAATTAACCTCCTGGCTTCAATTTCAGTTTCAAGTTTTTTAATAGCTTTAACCATTTTTTCAGAAGTAAACAAACTGCATGCTGTGCGACGTAATCTATTCAACCTGCACCGAGCAGTGTAAGCTCTGAGGGACATTTCATCTTTTGTAGGTGCTCTAGAAACACTTATTTTATGTTGATTCTCCAAACCCAAAAGAAGAGTAGCAGCATTTACTGGATAAAAACAAAAGAATGTTTCTGGTCAAACAATATCTCTATATTGTTTTAAATCCAGCAATAAAATGCAACTTAAGACAGTAAGAACAGAATTTATTTCTCACCCTCTCCAAGCTTATTCTTCTTTCTCTTTTTTTATCTTAAAACAAAGGTGTCATCATTCACTAACTACCATAGGCCAATCTGTCACTGCATCCTGTTAGCTCTACTTGCAAACTATATACCAATTCTAACGTCTTCTCACCACCTACACCATCACACAAGTACAAGTACCAGCATCTCTAACCTAGAGTAATGAAATAGCCTTGGATCTGATTCCTCTGTTTCCAACCTCTTTTTAAATCACTGTGTCAAACTTCTAAGGAATCTGATTTTAAAAATCAATTTTGAACTGTAACTTGATGTTTTATAAAATACATTTAAGACAAGACCTAATAATTGGGCTTTGCTTCTTTTGGGGAAAAATAAAGAAAAGTAATCACAGAGATCATCTAATCCAAATGCAGATTAATGTAGAAATCTTATTTATACATGCTTCACTGACAAATAGAAACCAAGATCTGTTTAATCACTCCAATAGTGGGGAAAAAACCCACTGTTCATATGATGGTTTGACTTTTTAAATTTTTATAAGAATTTTTTCCTATCTTGAGCTGAAATTAATCCCTGTAAACTGTGTGTGACAGCTGCACAAAAGTTCCTTCTTTTTCCAAAGAAAACCCTCCAAATGTTTGAAGTTCTAAAAATTCCACATATGAATTGCTTTTCAGATTGCTCATAATCTTATAGATTTCCTACATAGTTTTTAAACTAAGGTATTTTGGGGGGGGGGGGAGCGGGAATAGTCCCCAAATAGGCAAACCACACAAGACTGAATGCATTGGCTGATAAGAGAGAATAAAGAACAAAAGAAGTGTATCTCACTACTTTTGGTACAGAAAATCTATGCATGCAAATCTATGTATGTAAAAATTCTTAACTACACCATCTTTAGTATTTAGGCTGATGCACCAGCAAAACATACCATATACTATAATAAATAAAATATGTATAATTAGTGAGAAATTCTGTTAAAATTTGGTCTTATTATTAGATAAGAATATTATTAAATTTAACATTAATTTAATGTTTACCTTCAGAAATATTTGTTTTTACAGTGAAGTCATCAGGAGTTAATATAAAATTCAGCCACCAAGTGAAGCCCTGTTCTTGCTTTTCCTTCCAGCGTTCATCATAAAACATGTTTTTTGCAGCAAATGGCATTGGGTGTCTAGGAATATCTAAGAATACAGTAGGTTATTGAATAAGAAAATTTCCTTGATATTATTATACAATATTTAGCATAAGGCCATGTTTACCAATAAAATTATCTTTAAAATACTGAATATTTGCTTTTCTACTATTTTAGCAAAGAGTTAAAAGCTTTTTTTTTTAAATTTTTGTTTATTTATTTTGTTATTGTTGCAGTTTGGCCCGGGGCCAGGCTCGAACCTGCCACCCTCAGCATATGGGGCCAGTGCCCTACTCCCTGAGCCACAGGCGCAGCCCCGAGTTAAAAGCATTTTAGGTAAGAAATGCAATCAAAGCAAACAGGGGAAGTAATGCAAAATTTCCTGGTTATTTAAAAATCTTAAATACCAAGACTCTACTTCAGTCAAATCTGATAGAATACCTTTTTAAATTGATACATAACAGATTGATGTATTGGGAGGATACGGGTGGTAATTCATATAATTTGTATGCATTAGATTACGTATTTGGGATATTGTTCACCTTAAATATTTGTCTTTTCTTTATGCTAGAAACATTCGAATTATTCTTTTCTAGCTATTTTGAAATGTACTCTACATTATTGTAAACTAAGTCACCCTACTGATCTATTGTAAACACTAGGTCTTATTTCTCAGATCAAATAGCAGTTGATAGACTGTCTTAATTGTAATTTGATTATACACTTTAACAATTCTTCAAGGCTTATTTAATAACAAAAATCTTATTTCCATTTAAAATGCAACTAATATATCATTCCCTATCACTTTTTGAGTTTAAATATAATAAACACTTGCCTGTTTTTAATGGTTTTATGAAGGTCAAATGGGACTGTGCCACAGCAACAATGGATTTTGTTCTTTTGTTTGTTTTAGAAACAGGAGTTTTGAGTACTAGTGAATCTAAAATAAATTAGAAAACAATGATAACATTTAAAAAATAAATTAACTCCCTAAATAGGAAACTGATTTGAAAGTTAAAGTTTTGCGTTATTCACAAACATATTCATTTAGCAAATTTTAATAACCACTGTTCTCAGGCGCTAATGCTATGAACTCAGTAATCTATAAAACCAACTCAAGATCATACACCACATTTTGTGTCTATATATATAAGCTAAAGTCTAGATTCATCTAAACTTATCATGTGCATATATTCTAGAGTTCATGCTCTGTGCTCAGAATATGCAGAACTGAAAGATTAGATCCCAGCCCTTAGGCAGTTTTCAGGCTACCTAGGAAAGAAATTTTAAAAGGCTTGAAGAGTCTTCCCAGACCAGAATCCACTTGAGATCACTCATGAAATAAAAATTAGGCATGAGGAATCTGGTCTATAAACAGAACCGAAATAAGAATAGAGCAAAGAATGAATGTAAGAAATTACATACAAGGGGTATGTAATAGTGGCAGCTCATATTTAAATACTCTGTGCAAGGCACTATCATTGTCTTTTACTTACACAATCATCACAACAAATCTATGAGACCTGTACTATCATTATCTGCAATTATATAATTAGGATATTGGGGCTGGCAGCAATTAAGTCATTTGGTCAAGGTCACACATACTAGAAAGTAGCAGCGATTTTAGCCTGGACAGTATAGTTCTACAGCCTACACTATTAACCACTTTGAAGCACCTATTACTCCAGAGTGAAGAATTTTAATTAGGGAAGTAACACCCTCTTATATATTTTAGAGAATGCCACAGACAATGGAATGAATGGGGTTAAGACTACAAACAGAAAATTACAAGGCAGTTATTACAACGCCTCAAGTTAGATATGGTGAGACAAATTAAAGAAGAGTTAATTTACTGGCCTGAAATATTTATTATTTAGACCACTAGGGTTTCCTCGACTTGTTTTAGATGTATCCCAAATCTATACAAATTGTGACAATAAGAAACATGACTAAACTGAAACATAATATTTATTAATTTGAACATTTAAAAATTCCTCATTCTGAAACCTCACTAGTTCCTCTGAAACCTTGTAGAAGCATTTCCTCTGTCTAGAGCCATTTTATTCTTGAAACTATCCCACAACATTTTGCCATTCACATATATTCCTGGACAGCTTAATTACAAGAGTGACGGCAACTTGAAGACACAATTTACACTTTATTCCCTGTGTCCATAGTACCTAGAACAAGGCACAGCACATAGTAGGCACCTTATCAATGTTGAAGAAATGCATCTAGATGAATTGCCTTGTTTCTGTTCTAGATTTTTCAGAAACAGCTAGACCATTCTTAACGCGTTACCTGGTTCTCGTGTAGGCTCATAAATCAGATATGCGATATGTAAAATTTTCTCTAAATCTAGCAAAGAGGCTCAGCCAGCTGGTTGCCTCAATCAAATAGTAGGCTCAAGTATCAACACTTTTTGGTTCACTCATTTAATTTATTGTTTACATTACACCTTGTGGGAGTTCAAAGTAGTTATGCTCCTTATAATCAGAGAATCTGTTATCTGATCAGAATGTATATATAGGAAACACTACAAGTGAAGAAATAGAATTAACATGTAGAAACAAATTGTCACATAAGTTGTATTCAAATTTGCCAAGGGAGTGGATGTAGAGAAAAATTTGTTAGGGAACAGAATTAGCAAAAGTAGAATTATAATACTTGAAATAAGTGAAAGATTTGATTTCATGAGACAGCAACAGACATGAATGCCTTAATGGATACACTGAGAGAATGCCACAAAGATTACTATGACTAGAATACTGAAGAATACAGCCAGCTGGATAAACAGAGATTACATAAAGGATAACTTTAAATGACAGAATAACTTAAATAAATAATCTGATCAAATAAGATCGAAAGTATCCTGAACAAGAGAGTTAAGAGCACCATCTAGTGGACACTACCCAGTACCTCCATCTACATGTGCCAATCATCAGAACTTGGAGGCCAGTGGCTCCCATGGCGCCTTTCACTGTCATCTTTGATCATTGCCCCAAATAAAAACCTTACGTTTATCTTTTCTCACTTAAATTCCAATAGCACAGCAAGGTAGATTGGGAAGATCATTTACTTTGTAATTAGGTAGACCTGGGTTTAAACCAAGGCTCTAAATATTCAGTAGCTTTTGTGACTTAGGGCAAGTTACTGACATTTTTGAGCCTGATATAATATGCAAATTGGAGAAGAAAATCATTCTAAATAGAGAAAATAATAGCACGTTTGAGTCTTCCAGGACAAGAAAGCCAAAGATGTAGGTCAAAGCAAGCAAGGAGGAAAGAAAGGTAAGAGTGAAGGTGGATGGAGGATGGTAATAATACAGATTTTCTAGGATCTTATAAACCAGCAGTTCTCAACCTGTGGGTCATGACCCCTTTTTAATAATGAAAATACACTGCTGCATTAGGAAGGTTGAGAACCACTGTTATAAACCATTGTAAGAACTTTGGATTTCAGTGAGATCACTAGATAGTATGGAACTGAAAAGTGATAGGTTCCAATATTTTAACATATCACCCTGGTTGCTATGTAGCAAAGAGACTAGAAGAGGGCAAGAGTGGAAGTAAGATCTGTTTACAGACCCTGCAATGAAAGAGAGTGGCCCAAATGATGTCAGTGGAAGCGGTAGGAAGTCATCAGATTCTGAATATAATTGGGAAAAAAAGAAAAGAAGATTTGTTGGTAAACTGAGTTTGAGATCAGACTGAGTTTGAATTTAAAGAAAAAGTATGAAAGAGAATACAACTAAGGGCAATTCCAAGATTTTTGGCCTGAGCAATGAAATCACAGAGGTATCACTTACTGAGGAGGAACTCTTTGTGAGGGGACATAGCTAGGTCATTTGGCTTTGTGCAAAGAAAGCAAGCTAACATTTTTTGAGGACACATTTTCAGTTCTAAGGGTTTCACTAGTATTTTCTTCTTTACTGTTTAACAACAGTCATGAATTAGAGCTTACCATTATTAGAGTTTTACAAATGAGTAAACAGATACATTAAGAAATCAAGTAATTTCCCTAAATTTACAGAGTTAGTAAGTGATAAACCTGAGGTTCTACCCCAGGCTGTGTCTCCAGAGCTAATGCTCTGATCCTAATCTAAGATGATGATCTGCTTCCCATTTCCCTGAGAAAACAGAAGTACTGAAGAAAATTTTCACACTGCCACATTTGCCACCCTACTTGTATTTTCATTCATCACTTTCTCCCCTCCTACTCTAGTATATAATATCTATGCACCTAATAAGACTAGGCTGTCTACTTACACTGGATTCCATGACTTTACACCCAAGGACGTTGCTTTAGACATTGTCTTTCTCTTCCACATCTCCAAATTTTTACTCCCTACTAGGCCATTTCTGATTAACATACACAAATGCTGCTATTATTTTCATCTTTAAAAAAACCCAAACCACTTATCACTTCTGGCTATGCTCCATTCTTCTGTGTTTTTTTAAACAAAACTCCTTGAAAAAATCTAGGTATTCATTTTGTGATAATCCACTGAGTTAAATATTTACCTATATACTTTTCTTTGTATAAATTATACTTGGATTAAAATATTTTTAAAAGTAAAACATCATTTTGAAAATTGCTTATCTTAGCTGTTTCAAATTCCTCTCCTCTAATTTTTTAAACTCACTTCAATCAGTTTTAACTTCTTTTTGGAAACTTTTCTTGTCAAAGTCACTAATGACGTCCACACCGCTATTTCTTAATCTTTATGTGGAACAGTAAATGGATACTTTTTCTGCCATTTTGGAACACTTTGTCTTGTCATCTCCACTCTCTTCTGGTTCTTTTTCTGCTTTAATGGCTGCCATAGACGGTATTTCCAGCATGTTTCTACTCAACTTTGTCTAATGGTCTTAATTCATGAGGCTTCAGGAGAATAGAGGAAAGGGATGAGATGCCCAAAATAAAATGATAAAGTCAATAAACTAGGAAAATTTAGCCAAAATAGAGTTAAGGTGTTACTTGGGCTTAGTGGTTATAAAGACCAACTAGCAAATTTCGGGCATAGAGTAAGCAGAATGAGATTGGACAGGAATAGGAAATCCAGGCAAGTATTAATACAATGAAGAGTAAGCAAGTGAATGAAGTGATTCTGATGAATAATGGAATTCAAGGAAAGTAAAAAAAGAATGAATTATTATCAGAGGCGAGGGTTGTGGAAACACTGGTGGACTAAATTGTAGCTGTTGGAAGGGTATAAAAAAATGTTGGAGCTGGGCTTCTGCAGGAAATGCCTCCACATCTCATAGATGTGGAGATTGAGATGCTTTTGGGAGAAGATGACCTAAGTAGGCTGAAACTAAAAGGCCAGGGTAATGGGAGGATCTTCTACAAGAATTTTAAAATCATAATAGCAGTAGTTTTGGAGAAGGTATCATGACCTGCTCCAAAATTACTCTCCAGAGAAACATCTTTTACTGTAACAAGGAAGGATAGTCTGAAAAATGAGCTTCAAGCTGTTTTATCATCTTCTTTATGTTTTTAAGAAAGGGGAAACAGTAGCTTGGAAATTGATGTAAAAAATAAGTAGATATGAGAAGATGCCACCAGAAGGCACAAAGTCTTAGCAGGAAAGAAATCAGATACAACTTGAGAGGGTTGCAATGAGAGCACTCTTCTCAGGGAGAGCTAGGTTTCAGCAGGGGTACAAAATGAAGGGATGTTTGGAAAGGAGAAGTGATAATGAAGGACAATGAGGGTACATGGAAGGATTTAAAGAGCAAGAGAGACATAGGAAAGATCTCTCTAGAATTAGACTTATCTTTTAAAGAGAAATAAGATGTGTGGTATATTTCCTGAGTCCTAGGATTCTTCTGGCAAAATAACTAGTGTGATTTGTTTTCCTGCCCAGATCTTGATTTGTCAAATGAGGTAATTGGGGTGAAAGAACATGATGGAATTAGTCCCGGCTATTTTTGAGGCAGAGAATCATGGTGAAGCTGTGAGTACTAGGGTAAGAATAATGAAGTTTGTTCCAAAGGAATAGAGAAGTCTGGGGCTCTACTGGCATTCCTAGTAATTAATGGCTGAGGAAAGGCTGAGGAAAAATAATGTCACCAGGAGCACAAGATATGCAAAGTTTTATCTTGTATTCTTTCACATGGCATTACCAGAGTCAGGCATTTCACTGGGCCTTCCAATCAAGGCCTGGTCTATGGTGAGGCCAAATGAAGTACTGTACTTTCTTTGTGTATAAAACGTTAGAGGATGCCAAAATACTCAAAAATGAAGATAAATATTTAATTGTAACTATTTTTAAAAATCAAAATACAGAAAATTCATGACAAATAAAATATCAAGTTTAAATACGAATAGGATCGCAATTATCGCAAAATCGAGTTCCACATTACATTTGCTCCATTTTCTAAGCAAATCAGAAAATAAAAAGTACAAGTTAATACAAGCTTATCAATAAGACTTACTGAACCAAACGTAATAGAAAATACGTCCTTTCTAGGTGTACTCTCAGTAGTTCTATCAACAAGACTCACCAGTTTTCTTCTTCGGGTTTAGTTTCTCTCTGCTGCTAATAGGTTTTGAGATGGGTGTTTTCACAGTTTTAGTTTTTTTAACAGTTGATGTTTTAGACTCTGAGAGAGAAAAATGGATTCTTTTGATTTCTTGCATTTCCGTATGTTCTGTAACTGCGATTCTCACATTTGTTTCTTCCATCATTTCATCACTCTTTCTTTTACGAGCAGCTAAAGCTGTTGGCAGGGAGGGAGTTATTTCATTTTTATAACTCTTAGATTTACTTAATACTGGATCTATAATTGGAAGATAAGAATGAAAAGTTTCTTTTTCTTTTTGATTATTTATTACTTTTTCACTTTTACCTCCTGCACTGTTGAGACATTTTTTGGCTTTTGGTTTATTAATCTCAGTCTGGTTTTCTCTGTCATGGGTGGGCTTCCTTTTAGTGACAGTGGCAGAAAGTATTGGGCGTTTCTTAGGTTGTTTATTATGGCTGTAACCAGAAACATCCTGAACTGCGGAACATTTAGGATGATATTGTTTTGTAAAATTGTTGTAATTTGATTTCCATTCAACAACTTCTTCAGAAATAGCTTTGGGAGATTTTGAATCTTGACATTCAGGAACACAGAGCAAAACTCCACTTTTTCTCAAATTTTGAGATTGTAGGACTTGAGAATTTTCATTTGATAATGGTGATAATTTACATGTTTGCTGAGATGTACACATAGAAGCCATGTTATCTTTTATAAATTGATTTGGGGATAAAATAGGTTTAATTGACTCTGATTCTAGATTCTGGTTTAGTCCATAATTGTCATTTATGAAAGAATCTGGACTTAAAATTGTCCGATAAATTTCATGGACAGTTTTTGATTCCAAATAGACAGGCTTTGAATTATCTTTCATAAATGCATCTGATGAAAGACATGTTACCATTTCTAGTTCATTATTATCTGCACGGCTATTACTGACAAAAGAGTCTGGACTCAGAAAATTTCCTTGACTTTGAGTAATATTCAAAGTTGAAGAGCAGTTTGGAGTAAGAGTAAATTTACTATTTGCTTCACTTTGGCCATTAATATTTATAGAATTAAAGGAAGTTTCAGTTATGATTTCCTCATTAAAATAAAAATCTTTTGAAATGTTGGCGCCTTCTACTTCTAATAACTCCCCATTTTCTGAAATGTTAGGAGATGAGCAGGTAGTAGACTGGTGTATAAAAAGGGGTAAGCAAGGTTCACCATGGCATTCTTTGAAACTAGGGCTAATAGGTGATATGGGTAATTTATCTTCTTGAAGAGTTAAAGAATTTTTTTCTCTTGGGGAAAAGTCTTCATTTATAGCCAGATTTTCACAAGCTTGTAAAGGGCTTCTAACTCTGCCAACTTTGGGGGAAACATTAAAGGTTTTATTAACATTTTGAATATTTGAAACTCTTCCATTATGACTTGAAGAGGCTGAAGCTTTCTTCTTCTTAATGGTATCCCAAAGACTTCTCTGCAAAAATAAGCAAAATAAGATAACTAAGTTGATAGCTATTGTGTATTACCTTTAAATAAATAATATTATGTATGTTACTCAAAGTCTGTTATCCAAATATTCTTTATACAGTAGACATTTTCTTAGAATAAATCACAGGATAGTCAAAATATTACCTTTTTCTTTTTCTGCTCTTCTGCATTTCCTAGTAATATAGCTTGATGTTTCAGAATGTCATTTACAAGAAATGTCACAATCTCTCTTACTCGGCCTTCTTTGAATGGTGTCCAGTTAACAGAAATAACAACTTTTTCCTTAGGCTATAATCAAAAGTATAAATTTTAAATAATTATGATAGTAATAATAACAAAAACACATTATATACAACTTAAAATACAGTAGAGAATAATTGTTAATTACCAATACTCTAGTCTCTAAACAATTAACAAGTCAAATATATTTTTCCTACCATATCTGCTCATTTCATTATAAAAAGAAATATGACTAATATTAACAGGGTTCACAAGAATATAAAATTATAATAAAATCTTAATTACATGAAAGCAATGGGACAGATAGGTTGCTAAATCATTTTTAGTAGTTTGAAAAACCTTAATTGCATATTTCTACTTCTTAAAAATCTATAGGACTTCTTTTTCAAACATAATGATCCTGCTTTTGAAGATTTTAATATAAAAGATGAACGATTAAATTCCTTCTTCCCCATAAACTTCTCTACAGTCCACATCATCATACACATAACAGTTACTGTGTTCCAGACATAGGTACAGGTATACATAACTCATTTAATGTGCACATCTCTAGAAAGCAGATAATAAGATTATGCACATATTGCAGATGAAATAAAGGATGCCCAGATAGCTTTGCCAAAGTCATTCGGCTAGTTATTAGAATCCAGGCAGTCTGACACCAAAGTTTAGACTTTAATATCTATACCTTAGACCAGGAGTCCTCAAACTTTTTAAACAGGGGGCCAATTCACTGTCCCTCAGACTGTTGGAGGGCGGGACTATAGTTTAAAAAAAAAAAAAACTATGAACAAATTCCTATGCACACTGCACATATCTTACTTTGAAGTAAAAAACAAAAGAGGAACAAATACAATTCACACCAACTCATGTGGCCCGCAGGCTGTAGTTTGAGGACCCCTGCCTTAGACTCTGGCAATAAGATAGAATCTGCCAAATGCAAAACCCCAACATAATAAAAGAAACTCTATTGTTTTTCAGGGAAAACAAACAAGTTTTATTTTATAGGAGAAACCATATAACATCATGAACAGCCAGTTTAAAAAATAAGAAGAGTGAATTTTTACTCTATAAATTCTAAAGACAATAAAATTTAGTTTCATATTATAACAAAAGGAATAAGTTAAAGTATTATGTAGATAGGAAAGAAATCTGTTCTACCAAAGTAAAAAACAAAAAAAAAAGGCATTAATTAATAGAGAGGAGGGGTAGATAGTTCTGAAGTACAGATGAACCATTAGTGACAACCAAGTTCAGGGAACTTGGATTAGAGTCTTAACTGCCTTGTGAAGTGGTTATTTGCCTTCTAGTTTAGACCTCGTCAGCTAATAGTTTTCAGAGTTCTAGTCAATGAAAAGGCCACATCAGTAGAAGTAAGAACATAAATTCTCTGGTTTTTTTGTGATGGAGATCAGAACATTACTGTGGCCAGTGCGATGCAGTAAAAGCTATGAGAGAGGTTATTTAAACAAAATTAATTTGATGAACCATTAAAATTGCAGCACAGCAAAGGAAAAAGGATTAAAATACTAAAGTGTGCATACACACTAAACATGCATAGTGCAAACAACTCTGAATTTGGTTTTGCTGCTGACAAAAGTCATAATTTTGTCAGAAAAAGTAGTTGCTTTGACTCTTTGGATATGTATGAAAATTAAAATGCATATTAATATGGCTGATAGGAAGCAATCAAAACAAGCTGCCCTAATCAACCAACTTAAAAAAAAAAGTTAAAAAATAGTGTCATCTATTAACTTAAAACTGCAAGAGTATTTGATAGTGCCTAAAGTCTATTAAAAATGCTTGCCAATTTAATAGAGAAGTCCTTAAAATACTTCTAAAGATGCTCAATGTGTGCGTATCTACGTGCAGTTATCATCCAAGTTATTGCCTAACCTAACCATCTATAGAGAATGCACATATATGAGTTAAGAGCCCACCTACTCTTGGCTGAAGAATGACCAGACACACCAAAGTGTCTGGTACAGGATCCTGATATTATTATTCTGGTTCTCTGGCTCCTTAGGAGGGAAAAATCACCAGCAGGACCAATACGAGGGAGTGACCACAGGCAGGAAACAATCTCACATAAGCACGTATTTATTATAAAATGGAACAAATTTATCTCCAGGAGCGGATACAGACAGACAGACTGACCTACTCCTTACTCACTGACTCACTTAGGTTTTCTTTTCTTGGCCCAGTGCAGGGGAGGGCTCTGGGGAGATGCACGAATGTTACTAAAAGATCAGCAGGTGTCCTCAATAGCATCTGCGTATTACGAGCTCCCTTTCCAAAAGGAGGGGTTGAAGGGAGTTCCCAGACTGATAAAGCAGTCCCTCCTTTCTCGGTAGCAGTTGCCCGGGTCAGGATTAAGAGAGGCACAACACCAAATGGAATGCCTTATCCTTCTTCTCAGATGAAGCAATTACTCGAGACAGCACCTATGCAGGGCACCCTTGATCCTAGAAAAGCCAGCGATTCTATCGACCTAACACACAGTTATCGATCTGAAGGGAATTAACTTTATGTTCTAGGCTTTTCTTTTTCTGGTTTCTAAGTCTCATCCCTCCTACGGAGAGGGTCGGGAAAGACAGCGGGAAAAAGGGAGCCTGGGCTGGGGTCACGCCCCTTCCAGACCTACCTGCAACACGAAGCAGCGCTGCGACACGCCGAAGCCCAGGTCCGCGGCCGGGAAGTGGGAGATTTTGACTTCAGCCACCTCTTGGTTCGGATTGACGACGGTCAGAGGCAGCGTCCGCGAGCTTCCCAGGCGAACATCTCCAAAGCAGAGGAAAGGAGACCTACAGAAGTGGCTGAGAGACAGCACCGGCGGGGAGGCCACCGCCCGCTCGGCCGCGGAGCCCGGCAGCCCCGCGGGCGGCCTCGGCTTGGTGGGGCTCACGTCCCAGCAGCTTCTCCCGACGCGCCGGGCTGTCATGGCAGCTCCGGGCCTCCGCCCGGACTCGTTCCTCTGCTCCCAGTAGGCTGCTCCAGGGAGGGGAACCCCAGATAAGGTTGACCGCTTTCCCTCAGGGGTGGCTGTGAAGGTCGTGGGAGCGAATTCACCTCCTTTTCTTTTCCAGCAACCAACACCCTAGAAAAAAGGAAACAGGCCCCCACCAGCTCCCAAATTCAAAAGCGGAGCAAAGCAAGTATGGCGTTTGCCTCTGTTTAAACTTCCCGCTTCCACCAATGGGTGCCTCCGGGAACCGCCCACCCTCTCAAGGAGCCAATCATTGAGCAGCAGCCCTTGGCCAATGAGACTGCGGCGCCTTGTTTAAATATCACATCAGGCTGTCAAACGTTCTTGGCCGAGTGGGCGAGAACAGAAGAGGAATTCTGGCGACAACCTGAAACCTGTGACATGGAATTGAAAGTCGCCTTTAGATTTTGTAAGCAGATTATGTTAAAGGGAAGAGAGTAACAGCATTTCCACAGTAAATGCAGTAATCATTGCAGTTTCCCTGCACAACCTCAGGTATAACTGTTAAGTAAAATTGGTTGCTTCTACCCTATACCCTGGTCCGAATAATATTAATTAGTTTTACTTTTGCGGTTTCCTGGGCTGAATGGGAGAAATGTAAGGAAAATTAAATTCGTGGCGTCTGTGGCGTAAGGAGTAGGGCGCCAGCCCCATATACCAGAGGTGGCAGGTTCAAGCCCAGCCCCAGCCAAAAACTGCAACAACAACAACAACAAAATAAATAAATAAAAGGAAATAAAATAAAATTGATGGTTTGTGTGATACTTATTTTTAGTGATTGACTGACCATAGCAGGGGCTCAGTACATACATGCTGTTTCTTTGGGGAAACTGGGATCAAAACTAGGCAAACAAAAGGAACTTGAAATTCCCAACAGTTCATAATTGATTGCTTTGACAGGAAATGCCCTTGATAAATAACATCTTTTTTTTTTTGGCTGGGGCTGGGTTTGAACCCACCACCTCCAGCATATGGGGCCGGCACCCTACTCCTTTGAGCCACAGGTGCCGCCCTGATAAACAACATCTTGACTTTTAATTGTAGGTATCTAATAATGATAACTTACAAATTACTTGAATATATGACAGGGATTGTTTTAAGCCCTTTACATATTGATTTCTACCTTCACTTCAACCCTGTGAGGAATTTATAGGGCATAGGTACCATTATTTGAAATTTACAGATAAGAAATACAGGGCATACAACCAAGTAGGAAGCAGCAAAGCCAGGACATATACCAAATAGTTTGGCCCTAGTCTTGCTCTTATCTACCAAACCATACTGCCTCTAAAGGGAGTAGGAAACATAAAGAAAATAATGTATGGATATGTGTATGGTTATACAAAACCTGTAGAAAGAAAAGTCTTAGTTGAAAAACAAAATGTGGAAGATCAGATATGAAATTATGTTCAACAACACCAAATTTTTCCTAAAGTCAAACCCTGTTACCTTAAAAAGTCATACAAATAAAATTTTTCACAGAAGTTCTTTTTGTAATTTTTCAGGAGTGATGCATAATGAAATTACTGAGTTTTATTTTTAACCAAAATGTTAATATGTATTATAATTATCTTCAAAAACACCTAATTTATAGTCTCTTATACTGTAAATGTTACTTATCAAATTTATAGTCCAAGCATAAACTATCTTTAGTTCAAGTCAATCAAATGTTTGTTTCAACTCTTAACACCTTAATAGCCCTTTGTTTGTATTTTTCACATTTTGTAGTTTTTTTTTCCACAAAGCAATGCTGTTGGCTCACATTTTCAAAATAATCAGAATGAACTGTATTGGGTATTTCTTATTTGTCCTTCACTTCCACTCTCTATTCTTTTCCAGCTTGCTCTTTGCTGTGGATGCTAACCTGTATTGGCTACATTGATAGACTTTCTTATTCTATGGTTTCTATTTTGCTTTGGAAGAGGGAAGTCACTAAGGGAGAAGAGGAAGATGAAGCTACTTCATTTTCTCCCCCTATCTATACCCTCCACACTTGGGGTTGGTAGGCTGTCTCAACATTAAAAATCACACATAGCTGTAGAGGTACCCTCTCCACATGGGACTCCACTCATTCCTTCAGACATAGAAGTGAGAATACCATGTTGTTACTAGTCCCAAGGTATTACACTGTCACCTATAGTTTCCCTACATCCTGGACACATTTGTGCAAATAGTCCTTTTGTTTTCATTGAATTATACTAAAATATTGATGATCATCAATGATACCTCCCACTGTTAACACTGTGATCATTGATGATATAACAGTGACCTTAAGAAATTGCTCCTTAATATGGAATTGGACAATTGAGTTGCTCATATGTGAAGAGCACAAAGATAAACCTTGCTAGGAAGAAACAGATCATGATGATCCAAAGCATGTAGTGGCACTACAATGACTCAAATTATTACTGGTAGTAGCATAAGATGAGGTACACGTAAAGAACAATTCATTCAAAGATTGAGTGGCCATGGCACACAGTTGCTAAGCCAACACTTTATGAGTGATTATAAAAATTTTAGTGTCACCTTGTTTAACCTGACCATCCTAGAGAGCACACATAGAATAAAATGGCAACTTATGAAGTATCCAACCCAGAATATTTTTTGAGTATAAGAAGGCATCAGTTGAACTTCTGGAGTCCCTCCCTTGCAATAGTCTTAGGGAAGATTTGGCCAACCATTAAACTCAAATGTCTGACAGCAAGCAAAAGGGTCTGGTTGTAAATACGGCATCACTATTTAAGTGTTCAACCCTGCTAGCTCTCTGAGGCTAAGGTAATAATTCTAATGGGGAAGGAGTGGGACCCTAGGAATGGGTATGGTGACATTTAGACAAAATGGACAAGGCTGAGAACTGTAATCCTCTATATTTCTATAAACCTCCCTTGCCAAGAGAGACATCCTCCTCTACCCCATTCTGATTGGAGAGGTTCCTTAGTCTTGAAGAACCGCACCTGGAAAAAGGCCTTACAAATCACTGCCAATTCTCCTCAGCACCCACCTCCTATGACTTCTCATAAGCAAGTGCAAGAGGCACTGTGGGAAAAAACAGCTTATACACCAAAATACAAGACTTTGAAAATCTAAAGAGGATTGTAATGGTGTCAGACTAAAAGGACAAATCATTAAGGATCAGGACAAATTTTTATCATGGGTGTACTTTGTCCATTTAATATTTTGGCTCAAGTACCTGAGAATGCCTTTTGTAGTTTGCTAGTTTCACTAGTTGAAAGCTGGACTTAATAGAGGTTAATAGACAGGTCAAAATACTGGAACCTACTTGGATTCCTAGTATAAGGAATCCAAAGGCTGGGGGAGAAGCAAAAATTGGAGAATATCTATATGTGTAAACTAATAAGCAAGGCAAGCCACTGCTAAACATACATATCCCCCTAAACCTCCCTGAACCAAGGTATCGAGCAATGCACACATAAGGAGGCTTCCAGTGTCCTTGTAAAGACTTAGGTGACTCTTCTTGATAGGCCAGAAATAGTGGAATAGGATGCTGTCATGAAAATAGATTCTCTGATCTCCCAAATTTTTAAGGCTGGTTGATATTTAAAAGACAAGGTGATACAGTACTTAACCACAATTTACCAAGGACTGAAAAGTAATTACAGGCAGAGATTTGTGCCAATGACTAATTGCTCAAAGGTCCCTAGAAATAACATGAGCAGTATTCTGTAGAAAAATACTACATCTGCAAAGCAGAAAGTAACTGAAGACAGTGTTGTGGTGATTCATAGCCTCTTGCTTGTTTCCCGGACTTAAATCAGTTCACAGACCCAAAGCTCTTTGATTAAGAAAAGTCTTGCCCCTATGAGAAAGGACCCTGCAACATGAACAAAATTATGTATGATATATCTTCATCCCAAGTTTCCCCAGAGAGAACTCTAGCTGTTGACCAATGTGACAGAGGCTTGGAAGGGGGGGAATAACTGGAGCTCCCAGGGGTCATTAGACAATGGCTCTTTTTGGTACACTCCCCAAACCTAAAATGCCAGTGCAGACCAGCAGTCATAGTGGGAGCTTCTAGAGAACAGGGGGCAGATAACATGTAGGGTCTGAAACTGTCTGACAGAGCGTCCACTGGATCCATCCAGTTCCAGAATATAAAATGGAAATGCTTACTGACTTCACCTGGTTCAGCTCCGATCCAAAGAGTTGAGAATATTATGATAGCAAGGGCAAGTGGAAGCCCCTGAAAATGCTCCTATCCCCACTCCTCTGATTCAGAAATCACTTTGAAGACTTTGAGATATGTGATTATAGGTTTTGCCCACTTACCTTGCTTATTTTGTTAGTGCAAAAGCCAGATGGATGCTCGAGAATGATAATCAATTTTACCAATTAGGTGATAATGCCAATTGCTACTGCAGTTTCAGATGTGTTATCTTTATACACAAATCAACACATATTTACCAACTGGTTTGCAGCTACTGACCAAGCAAATCCATTTTTCTTGTTTGTGCCTTTTATTCTAGTATGGAAAAACTGAAGCAGTTAGTAATTATATGGTGGGTCAATACTGTATCATTACTTTCTTGCCTATATTGTAATATTGCCCAGGAAGACCTGGATCTTCTCTGTAGCTCTTAAAATATCAAATTGATCCATTACATTGATGAAATTTTCTAATTAAACCTGAAGAGCAAGAAGTATCTGTCAAGTGTGAGTGAGGATCTGAGATTTTACCCCACGTGTAAGCTAAAAAGTTAGTTTGCCACTTTCATAAATGCTAACAGAAGATACTATAGTCCTGGGTTAGAGACAAGACTTGATTACTCAGAAAAACAGCACCCAGAGTTGTCAGCTTGTCCATTCGGACTAATTCCTTCTGCTCCCCAAGTCTCATGGGGCACTGCAAAGGGCCCGTGATGGATGCCTGCACACACTGTAGGAGGTACTACAGGAGAACACTGACCTGGAGATTTGACTGTTTGTATAGTACTGGGCAAGGAGCATCATACCATCCTCTTTAAGACTGCTCTTTGCAAACAATCCCAAGAAATGGTTGGGTAAAAATAGTCAGAACTCTGCCTTCTCGGCATAGCCAGTAAGAGTGTGTACTGGTCTGGCTGGGCTCAGTGGTTAGAGTGCTGGCCCTGTGCACCATGAATGGCAAGTTCTAACCCAGCCTGGGCCTGCTTAACAATAAATAAATAAATAAATAACCAGTGTGTAGGTCTGCTCTGGATCTGTGTGTCCCAACAGTAGCCAACACTCTAGGTGTGAGTAATAAAATAAATGTAAGCCAGATGGTAGGAAATAGCCTGTAACAAAAGTTCAGGGTTCTGTCAAATCAATATAAAGTGTTTAGGGATTCAATTGTCTGAGACACCTCAGGATATCCCTTCTAAAATAAGGGGCATCATGTGGAATGCCTCTTTTTAGATTTTGGAGCCAATGCATACCTTGGTAGCACATGTCTCACCAATTCATTTATCTAGTAAACTGTAAGATTGACTTCTGAGTGGGGCCTGCAGCAAGTAAGACCTCCACAGCAGGCTGAACAACAGTGAGAGCTGCCCTGAGAACTCATGCGACATGGCCCCAAAGACTCATGTTTATGACAGACATAGGGCAGCTCTGGCAAGTTTTGATAGAAGTATCACGGCACACAACCAGGTGTGAACATGAGGTCATGCCTTCCTCCGTAGATATGCAATCCACCATTTGCAAAGCAGATCCTAGTTTTGCTATTGGGTTACCATAGAAACAGAATGCCTAATCATAGTATGATCAGTGACTATGTGACTTAAAATGCCCATCAACAGTCACCTAACCCAAGGATCAGCAAACTATGAGCTGAGGTCAAATCTCATCCATTAAAAGCTTTTGTAAATAAAGTTTTATTGAAACACAGTCATGCCCACTTATTTACACATTGTCTATGACTATTTTCATACTATAACAGCAGAATATTTGTGACAGAAATCATATACACTGCATAGCCTAAAATAGTGTCTGGCCCTTCATAAAGAAGTTTACTGACCTAAGATCTAGTCTAAAGACCACAAAATTGAATGTGACAAGGAACATTCCACTATTAAACAAAGCCCAGAGCTAAGCAGACCCCAAATACACAAGTAAGCTTTAATAAACATTTTCTCCTACTCCTTCACTGCCTCATTCTCAAACTACATCTAGGAAGATTTGGGTATTTCCTCATGGTGATTTCACAGAGAAAGAAAAAATCCTGGCCTATTGACAGACATGTACAGTAGGTCAGATGTGGACAGAACTGCACTACAACCTTCCCTTAAAGGTAGATGGGAAATGCTCTCAGCAAGAATCTTGGAAGATAACATCTGATAGTTCATTTCACAAGGAAGAATGCATGGCTTAAGGTAAAACTCTATGCTGATTAATGGGCAATGGTTAACAGGTTGGCCAGTTGGTCAAAACTTTAGAAAAAAACAAAATGGAAACTTGGAGACAGGTTGGTCTGGAGAGAAGGCATATTAAAGGGTGTCTCAAAACAAGTTTAAGAATCAAAAATTTTATACAGAATAACATTTCATTAATATATTTTACCGTACTTCAGTTTTCTCTAAAAAACAGCGTATTATGACTTCAAACATAATAGTCATCATTAATATTTGAATTTATATTAGATAATCAAAATTCACAGGTTTGTTTATATATCTACTATGAAGTATTTCAAAATATGCTTATGAAATAGCTTATGAAAAATACATTTTTAAAAAAATGTACCCCAAGTTACTTGTTTTTTCATCTGTTCAACATCTTTGCATTCAATTTTTATGGAGTCCATGCAGAGTACTGTTCCAATGCTGTGAAAATGTAATTCAATAAAACCTAGATAGGCTCTATTAGGATCAAAGAACTTTATATTTATTTTAAATATCAAAATAACACAAGGAACTAGTTCAATATACAATACACTTCCTATTCTTCACAGAGAACTGCATTTTTCTATAAAGACATTTTACTTAAGAAACATGAGACAACCAAAATATCTATAAAACTCACAAGATACTTTATACACAGTTGACAATAATGAATTCCGTTATTTTAGATTTTTCTTCGTACTTGTTTTAAACAGTATCCTTAATTTAAAACCAAAATTATGATTCGAGACTGAAAACAAATTCCAACGCATTTCTACTTTAATGTACATCATAATTCCCCTTAATCAGAGCATTTGCTACACAACATGGAGTAGCAAAATGCCCAACTTTGTATCACTTTTTGGCAGCCACACTCATCAACTGTAATATAGGTTTATGTATAGGGATATGAAGAGTCTGATTGTTGGAAGGAATAAAAATGTTATAATTATACCACAGCACACATTGTCCAACTTTAATGCAAGCAGAAATACCAAGCAAAGAGGTGCAATAACAATTAGGAGTGTACATGCTCTTTATTAAATAAATGTTTCAGAATTTCCAACAGCAATGTGAGTACTGATATTACCTGTCTTTAAGAATTTAGGGGGAAAAAAGAGGTTTTATTCTTTTTATAACCTCTATTCTCTGGACATACTCCTTAATTTCTTTATATGTCTGGCTGCAAAGGCTAAATTTAAGTTGTTTTGGGCTCTTTCAAGAATCACAGACTTAAGAACAATACACAGCAAGTTGGTACCTGAAGAGTAAGCAAAACATAAGCACTCTCTCTACCAAAACTTTCTTTCTCACATCTTCCACATAACTTAATCCTATTATTTCTATCACGCTAATGCTGAAGAGTAGAAAGCATGTTAACATTATAAGAGGAAAGTATCTTAAGTCAAAGTAATTTAAACAGAAAATAAAGCGGGCATACCCCAAGAAAAACACTACAGACTATAGTGAGAGAAATGTGCAAAAGGGCAGGGTCTAATGAAGTAATGTCTAGTTCCTAGGAATTGTCTAGAAAATTACTCTCACACTATCCATTATTCACTCTAACAGCAAGTAACATTGACCACAACACTGCTTAAAGTTTTAGAAATGCTACTTGTCCCTTACTGAAGAATACATTTTTAGTCTTTTTCAATTTGGCACTGAATCTTACAATATCCAAATACAACTTTGTCTGAAAGTCCTAATTTTTCCTGAGTCCATCAACTCAAGTTATAGTAACATATTGGTTGGGATGGTGCTGCTCCTAATGAGAAACTCACCTCAAACCATCACCTCTTGTTCAGTTTTAGGCAAACTGAAAAAAGAAGTCATTCAGTGCAGAACTGTGTGGTTATGGTTACGTAACTGTTGATTTATAAAACAGAGACAGAAAGACAGAGATGCAGATACACTACTCTCATTTTGTCAGATTCTTCTACTAATCATCTAGGGACAGACCCAGGAGTGGCTTCACACTAACTATAAAGGCCACAATAGATATTTTTAGAATTATAAATAAAAACAAATGTTTACACTAGTACTTAGTGCCCATTTGCCTTTACAAACATAAAGAAACCTAAAAAAAAGTTGCCCAACCAGCAGGCAACACAAACATAAGACCCATTTAAAAAAAAAAAAATTATTAACTAGTATAATCTAGCCAGCAAAATCAACTCTAACCAAATACAACACATTTGAAAGGCACAAAGCATTCAATTCAGAAAAGACTGGCTATGAAAGAACACTAAGAGCTAATGCTCGAAATCTGTCAAATTTGACTCTTCATCAATGACACATTAGAGTGAGATGGCTGGAAGGAAATTCAAACTTACATATAAATATACCAGTTTAATTGTATTTTTAACGTGTTTGCAATTATAGAGTAAAAAGCAACAAATGATAATAATTTATTAGCCCTTAAAAAATACTTTATAGTTATACTAAAAAGATGTTTTGATACTTTTTAAGTCTGATAGAAAATTATTAGTGTACCTGTCTCATGATCTACTGTCACTTAAAAGAAAGTCACTTAATAAAGCACCAATTAAAAACCCTATTTTTGCTACTCTTCTTCTTCCAGCAATAAATGTTTAAATTATTTAAATGTATGCAAAGACCACTACCTTTACAAAGACCAGTTGTTGGCTAAATCTTGCTGGCATAAGGACCAAACCCTAACCTTAAATGGTATTTTAGGCTGCAAAAAATAGGTGGGGTTTCTTACAAAAATAATCTCAACTTGACTTAAAAAAATTTCTAAGGCAAAAATTATTTTGATAGTGTAGTGTAAAAAATAAGCTTATTATTTAGCATTTAATAGTGTTCACTAAAAGATATTAATTCATTAAACTGAGGAAAACTGAGTACTCTTACTAGTAATTGGTTTATCAGTATGATTATTCCCAGAGTATTCTGCTCTTATTTTTACACATAGAAACACAAACAATTAATTCTTAATCTCAGTATTCAAGCTAACAATTCTTTTTAAAAAATCCATTATTCTCCATTATTCTAGGACTTCAACTGTGCTTCTTTGGACAAATATTTATTCAAACAACAAAGATTTTAAATTCTTTTAAACTATTTAATACCTACTAAAAATCTTTGGTGCATGTAAGTCAAAACAGATTAACAAATTTCTGCACTTGACAGATTATTCAATTTCTAGATTAAGCGCTAACTGCTATCTGCTAAAAAATTAATTTAAAACAATAAATTATGCTCATAAAATAAAAAAAATGAATGAGGCTAAACTTAGTTGCAAGATTCAAAAATTTTAAGTGTAGTTACAAAACAAATGGATTTTAGAGTTATAGAGTATTTGTTCAGAATACTCTAAATCAAATATAAAAGTTCGACTGAAAAGAGTAGACCTCACTTTATACTTTTTGTGTCAACTTCAAAAGCTTATATACATTCAGTTTGCCCAAATCCATGAGGTTTTCACAATTTTAAAATTTCTTGTATTTTTAGAAATTAGAGGCAGCAGGGTAGTTTTGTTTTGTTTTTGCTTACCCACAGAGACTATTTCTTCATAAGAATTACACTACCTACTTCTCAGACTGGGGTAAGGTTACATGAAAGAATGTAGTGCCTGGCCCACGATAAGCATTCATTAATGCTAGCTTTCTTCTACTTATAGCTCTGCCACTTATGGACCACATGAGCTTAAATGAGTCCTTTTATTTTAACCTCAGATTCTTTTCTCTAAAATGGGAATACAGCATATCCTTTCTATTTCAGAACTGACTATAAGCATCAAATGAAATAACATATGTGAAAGCATTTCATGAAACAGTAAGTCACTACTCGAATTTATCTACAACCATAACTAAATTATATAATTATACTTCATCTTATGTAAAGAGAAGTATTCCAGAAAAGTTCTATGTAAACCAATTTGCACAATTAAATCACATATACCTAAAGCATTAGGACATTATTATTAAAAGAACTCTAAAGTAAATACCATTAAAAAAGCAAAGTATTCTTTTCAATGTGAAAATGCAATATCCTCTTTTTTGGCCGCCAAATGTATAATATATCATATACTTACATATGTGTATATGTATAATATATCATATACTTACATATGTGTATATGTATATGTATAATATATCATACACTTACATATGTGTATAGCTATCTATATCTATCTAACTATATATATATATGTATAGATAAATATAGATATATATACACACCATTTGCCTTGTATTAAGTCCAGACTTTTCTACATTAAGTTATATATAAGGCAGGGTACATTTTTAGGTATGATTTCTTTTTATGACAGTAAAATTTTTAGTTACAATCTTGTCAGTCTATGATAAAAATCTTAAAGATATGCATTTTTAAAAGTCGATCTGAAACACTAAACAGACTAACAGTACCTCACATGGTCAAGCTCAATCATGTAAGTACCCCAGATATAACATTTCCACTCAAAGTAAATAAGAATGCTTAACAAGAAAAAAAAAAAAGAATATAGTAATTATGTCTATTGGTTTTAAGATAATTACAACCAAACCTTGATAAATGAGGCAAAACTCAGGTTGGTTTTATTATTTATATGAGCTACTTTGGTTTACTGCCTCAATTCTCAACATTTTCATTTAACTTTATCTTTGCCTAGTATGGCAAATGTTCCTGTCAAGTACCTTCATTTCTTAAGTGCTTCAGCGAATAGTTTCCCCCCATTACTAACTGCTTAAATTTTATTCACCTAAAACTTTATTATTTTATTTGTGATTCTTTTTTCACAAGGGCCAGGCCAGACTTTACAATTTATACACACACACAAAAAAAAGTGCTTTAAGCAATAAGAAGTGTAAACAAAACTGAAAAAGAAAACTTTTAAAATGATTTTAAGTAGCAAGTCTATATACAAATGACATGCTAATAATAAATCAACCCTGCCTAATCTAATCCTCAAGCAACTCTACTAGGAAACATCTTAGTTAAGTTAAAATTGACTTGAAAATATATGGAAAGTGCATGTCTTTAAAGGTATCTAATTCTTCTGACTGACCTTTTTCCTCAATTAATTTCAATCAATGAGGTTTTGCTGTAACTGCTATCTCTCTTCGCCCAGTCCTCAACTTTTGTCTTGTACAAAAATATAAATCAAGGATATTCACTCCCATTAGGCATATGTTAAAGCAAAAGTGCACATCTAGTGTGCACGTAAATTTGCATACAAGTAGTGGTTCCATTTAATTCAACAGCATTAAGTTAAACTAGACACACATTTTATAATCTGTTTGGCACCTTTTCTAACAATTACACATGAATTATCTCACTAAGCTCTGTTTCCCAGAGTTTCTATTAGCCAAAGTAGAAGAAATCAAAAATAGCATGTTTAATCAAATTTCATTAATTACCCCTTCCTTAGTGAGATGAAGATAAATGCCATGAAATATTGTTAATGTTTCTGTAAGAAATGGCAAACTATTAGAGGTACACTTCCCTTGAAATGTCTCGACAAAACTGTCATAGTTTTCCTTTAACACATTTTTAAATTCTATGATTTAATGCCTAGACCTTTTGTCTTTCTTATTCATAATGACTGAAAATAGGCCAATTATTATCTATATAATTATTTCAGTCCTACATTTAACAAGATAAATTTACATTACTTATCTTTCTGGCTTTGAATTTATCAAAAATCCAAAGAATAATGATAATCTAAAATTATGGACAGATGCGAAGACAACGTAGAAATAACTAACAACTTTCTTATAAATTCAAATTACCAATTTTGATTTAAAAAATCTAGATAAAATAAAATCTTAAATTAGAATAAAAACAGGTGCAATCATCAGTATCTTCTGACAATGCCTTCTTAAAGGGTACATGGGCCTTAATGTTATTTGTAAGATGGGAAAGGGAAAAGAGATGAATGAGACAAAAGAAGAACAAACATATCCACTGATAATTAAAAAAATAAAAACATAATGTCAGCAGCTACTAATTCTGAAAAGTTTGAGAATCCATTAAAAATTAGCACTAAATAAACTTTTAAAATCATAAAAATGCTCACTCAAATATTATGTCAGAAAGTGTATCCAAATACTCATATGTTCAGTAAACAGAAATATATAGTTTTCTTGATTTAAAATTATTCTAAGGAGTTGAGAAACTAGAGAAAATGAAAAAATAGCAGCCCTACTAATTTAAAAGCCATTAGCTTTTGGCTATCATTAGCACGCAACCATGAAAAAGTCTGTGGAATGTTTAGATTGACTCATGAATGATGCTCACTGGTGGGAATATTTTGGACACCAGCAGTGTGATCAAGGCCCAGTAACGTTCCAAGGTAGGACTGTTCTCTAGGGTCCAGCATGTGTTCAGGACGGACTGGATGAACTATGTTTGCAGGCTGAGGAGTGAGAGTGTATTTTTCCAGAAAAGCTAAATCAGCTGCCCGTGGATAATCAGTTGACTGTTGCTGTGGTGGCAAGATCTCATGAGAAGACGGAGGGAGTGTGGTAGTGTGACGAACCAGATCACTGGGAGTGTCAGGCATCTGAACCGGAACCAATGTTACTGGGACACACACTTCAGTAGACACGTTCTGTAACATAGTCTTGGCTTCTGATTGGTAAACTTTGGGCTGGTCCATATATTGTTTTGTTTCTGTTTGAAAGATTTTATCATCAGATGAGTACTCTCCGGGCAAAGACACAAGTTTTTCCTCAGAAGTACTAAGAGGATCATCAGGAGATTTTATCTCATGAACATGGTCAATATGGTATTTCAGCTTGTCCTTCCGCTTAAATGTTGCATTACAGTGCTGACAGTTGAAAGGTCGAGCATCAGAATGAATAACCAGGTGTTTTGTTAATGTTTTCTTAATTCTAAAAGACTGATTGCAAATTTGACATTTGTATGGTTTTTCACCTGTATGAACAAGAATGAAATGAAATGTAAAATGTACTCACTTATAAGATAATGATTTTAAGTAGCAAATTTTCCATGTGAATAAGTGTAAGAACTTTTCAATAGCATTTACATTATATGCTACCACAAAATCAAGACAGTAAATGGGTAAAAAGAATGAGTGTAAACATTAAAAAGATCTAGGTTTGAATTCTGGCTATATTACTTACTAGTCAAACCTTGAGAAAGCTCTCTAACTTCTAAGCCTACTTTCCTGACCTGTAATATGACAATAACAATTGTACCTAGTTCATAAAATTGAATGGCTTGAGTAAGAAGAAAGTGAACTAATTTAGCACTGTATCTGGTATGTGATAAGTGATTAAGAAACATAAGTTAATATCATCATTATTTTCATTAATTTTTATTCCCACGATAGCCCTCAAAAAGTTTTGTTAAACCAACATTTGATTTCCTTCTATCCAATGAGGATAAAACAAACAAACAAATAAATAGCAATTCTGATTCGTTGGATAAGAAAGACCATCTCCAGCCTGAGGTCAAAATAATGAGAGTAAATCAGTGGAAAGAATAAGAAAGTTGGAACAGTTTTCAATTCTTTGTGAGGCAGGTTCTCAAACTGCATAATGCAGAAGTTCTTTTTATATAAAACATTATAAATTTCTATGTTAGCCAGTGTAGTAGGCAAAATAATGGCTGCAGAAAGACATACACACTCTAATCCCTGAAAGCTGTAAATAAGTTACCTTACAAGATAAAAGAGGCTTTGAAGATATGATTAAGACTTTGAAATGAGGAAACTTAACAAAAGGACTGTCAAGGTGGCATCTTAAAAAATGCTGATCACAGGTATCTTAAAATAGCTAATAACTGAAGGACAATGGGTCACAGAGATGTGACTATGACATGAGACTTCAACCACAAATTGCTGGATTTGAAAATGGAATAAGGAAGCTAGGACTTAAGCAATGTTGTGGCCACTGGAAACTGTGAAAAGTTCTGTATACAAGATGCAAGAAAACTAGAACCTTGGTCCTGGTGCTTCAACTCCAAGAATTAAGTTCTGCCATTTACTGGAATGAATAGGAAATAAGTTCTTCCCTAGAGCCCTCAGAAATGAATATAGCCCTATCAATACCTCAGTCTTAGTCTGGTGTCAGACTTTGGATTTAGAGAACTGTAGGATGATAAATCTGTATTCTTCAAGTCACTACATTTGTGGTAACTTGTTGTATCAGCAATAGAAAACGAATATACCTAGACATAATAATATTGCAATACACACAAATGTACATTTTAAAACCAAATGAGGTTATGTATGAATTGTTTCATGGGTTTGATGAGATCATTAACTTAACGTTTCTTCATTTAAGACATCATCAAATCTAGTATTTGAGAAAATAAAGAGATAATTATATCCTCAAGTTGAAATACAAATATAAAATAGTTATTTGTTAATTATTTTGTACCCATTGGATCTTTCAAATTCCATTGACAGAAAATTTATAGAGACTGGGATAATAGGTCCCTGGTACTATTAGATTTCTACTTATTTCCAGACTAATATCATTACTGATATAAGCAGAAAGGAAGTGGGACAAAAGTAATACATTATGTATGGGATTAACATTTCTGAAATAAAAAGTATTTTTAACTGTGCACAGAACACACAGCATCTGAGATGTGACTTTACAAATAATCACGTAGAATGAAAGATAATATGAAAAAGCTCAAAGAAGAGTGTTTTGAGGGGAAAAAAATTTACACTTTCAAAATGCAAGAACAATAAAATTCTTTCTGTAAATCCCTGGCATCAACACTTGTCATGCAAAGAGCATTTTATAATAGCTTTCAAAAATAAAAACACTATCACAGCATGTCTAAAACCACAAAGAAGTACAGTTTATTTTTAAAGGGACAAGTATTGATTCTAAGTGTTGTCCACTGGCATAGCACTAGTAATGTTTATCCTTGAGCATCTTCATAAAAAAGGTTTTATACTATGATTGCACCAATGTACACAATTATGATTTAATAAAATTATTAAAAAAAAGGTTTTATAACTGAATAGATTTTTTTAACTTAAGAGTCATAGTCCATCTGTTCTAGTGTATGACAAATGTTTTTTAGAAAACTAGGACTGAGATAGGCATATCATATTCCTATGATAAGTTTCTATTATCCTTTTAAAATGTCGTTTCCAATAGAAAAATAAATTTACATTCATAAAATGACAAAATTTCTTGAAGGAAATGTTGATATCATTAAATACACAAGCAAATCTAGAGTGCTTAAAGACACACAATACTATGAGCTTGATCAGAAAAGGAATACAGACTAAAGAAACATACTTTTTATAGTAACGTTATCTATTTAACAACAATTAACCACAAGTTGAGTGCATTTCCTATAAATCATCCCTATCATGTCCTACAAAAAGGAGCCTATTAAGAGTAGGAGGACATAAACTCAAAGAGAGGCAAACTTTTCTTAGCTAAAATAATAATAACCCATGAGCCTTTAACTAAAAATGTCCACAGAATTAGTTATTTTTAGAAATTAAAAACTAGCTTGAGAAAAATGTACCTTGAAGGACTTTTACTTCAGACTTGATTAAGCAGTTTATATCATACTATGTCTCTTGTTGGTGAGAGGAGGAAGGATAAAAGACTTTTTTTAAAACTCAAAAACCAATAAACTCTTCACAAGCAACAAACACAACTAAGGTAGCCAAAACCTAAAGGGACAAAATCTTGCATATGAAGAAGGTATGGAGGTGCTTTCTTCTCTCCTCAGTGCACTTTCAGATTCAGAATATGGAGAAAGAGAGGCCAAGTTTCAGCCCAAAACTTGAGGAAATCTCATTTGAATAAGAAGATTCGGAGGTTAGGACTACCAAGCATTTGAGGTGTCAGGAGCCAGGAAAGGAAGAAACAACAGAGAAATAAACCAAAATATCTATATTTGTCAACTCATAAAATGAACATTGCTAGAAACCAGGGGTTTGCAGGCTAAAGGGCCAATAGATTTTTCAGGAATCCCAAGGGTACTGGAGAGGCAGAGACTAGAGTGCAGGTCTCATCAAAGTGGGAAACTCTGATAAAAATATCACACTGTCAGTTGAAATGCCAGAATGATGATGGACTGAACCAGGAGAAAAGTATATCAGATATAGAACAGAAATACTTCAACGTCATCACATATTCTATCTCTTTATGAGAAGAAAATTAAATACATCTAGGACAGAACATGGTGACCAGTTCTTGAAACAGCCACTTTGCGAAGTCCTATCTAGGTATCTGCTGATTACTTTAGATTAGTAACTGGCAAACTATAGCCCATAAGCCAAATCTAGCCTGCTATCAATTTTTATGTCATGTTTTACTGGAACACAGCCACACTCACTTGTTTACACATTGTATAGGGCTGCTTTGATGCTACAACAGCAGAGGTGAGTCACTGTGACAAATACTATCTAGCTCATAACACCTAAGACATTTACTGTCTATCTCATTACAAACATTTGCTTACCCCTGTTTAGATTATTTCTTCTTCTCATTTCATCATAGCCACAGAGTTCATTTCCTCAATTTTCAAAGGGCAGAGATGTAGAGATGGGTGTTCCATATAGTCACTGGTCACCAGCCAATAACTATAAATCAATGTTTTCAAAAATTCTAATGCAATTTGGCCAGCATTAAATTTCTCCTCTGGAAAAATTCCTTTAGTTTTTCAATTCTTATATCATCGGTGTTCTCAAATTAACTTTCTGTAAGTTCACTATCTATCTTTAGGCATAGAGTCTATTAGGCCTATTACTGAATAACTCATGTGGAATTTAGCATTAATATAGTTTCCTCATTTTACAAACTTCCATTTATGTATTTATGTGGCCCCAAATTATGACTTTTTTCATTTGGAAAGGGATGTAATTTTGTTTTTAACAGCAGCACTATACCCAGAATAAATCTTTTTTTGTCTGTTTTTGAGAAGAGGTCTTACTTGAAATCATAGTTCACTGCAGCCTTGAATTCCCGGGCTCAAGGAGTCCTCCTGTCTCAGCCTCCAGAGTAACTGGGAATACAGGCACATACCACCATGCCTATTTTTTTTTCTAGAGATGGGGTCTTGCTATATTGCCCAGGCTGGTTTGGAATTACTGGGCTCAAGTGATCATCCAGCCTCAACTTCCTAAGTAGCCATGATTATAGACATAAGCCATTGTACCTGGCTAGTACTAAAACCTTCACTGTAACTCTTTGCAAATAAAATAACCCAAAGTTATTTTTCATTCTAATGTTTATCAATTATTTTTATCTTCCAGAATACCAACTTGACAAAATTCAAATTGAATTCAAAATAAAGCAGCCATAATTGCATAAATGGGTTTCTTTCATTGTAAAAAAAGGTTTAAAAATTGTTAATTTACATGTGAAGGCAAACAAGGACTCAAGCAATATACACAGTAAAGGAAACAATCCAGTATATTCCATATTTCAAAACATAGTAGCAGTTTCAAGGAGAAAAAAAGAAATATTTAGACTATGACAACTTCTGGAAAGTAGATGAAGAGAAGCATTCTATTACAATTGTAAACCATGCTTGCCTATATAAAAAGGAAAACTATATAGTGTAAGTTGGTAAATGACACCATGGAGTCATATTTGTATTACTCTTAAAAGAAAAGGAAGTAATGAGAACAGATAATCAAAGCCTAAGAAAAGTCTTTAGAGAGTAAATAAAGTATTTTTAAATCAAAAAAGGAAAAAATGACCACTAAAAGCTGAGTGAATTTCTTATGAAAAAAATTTTTTTTCTCAAATTCTAAAAGAGAATATTTAAAAGTATTAAGGTTTATATAATAGAAAATAGAAGACCAGAATATTGTGCATTCATGATATGAACTTCAAGATAAAGAGTAGCACTCTAAATGGAGAAAAAACCCCAAATTTAACCCAAGACAACAAAGTTTAAAGTTTCATATTTTATTCCTGAACAATCACACACACAAAAAATATACAAACTACCCATTCAGTTTTACCTGAATGCGTCCGAAAATGCATTTCCAGACTTGATTTGCCTTTAAAAATTTTCTTACAAACATCACACTGATGAAATGTTGCTTTATATCTAAGAAAATAAAAAGATTTGGATTTTTAATATAATTTTAACAAATAAAATAATGAAAATAAATTATAAGATTTATAACTATATGCCTAATTCTTACATTAATAAAGCATGGAACCCCAAAGAAATAAGGAAATACTTCTTAAGTACTGACCTTGCCTCTAGTTCTTCCTCTTTCAATCATACTCAACAAATAAATCTATTAAAAGAGTTCTAAGAGAAAAAGAAAGGGCTGACAATAAAAGAACACAGCAAAAAATCTGTGGCCATGTAAGTATTCTATATCTTAATTGTGATAATGATGCCAAGACGTACAGAACTCTACACTATAAGGGGTAAATTTCATTTGATATAAATAATACCTTAATTAACCATAAACAAATAGATGCTACGGCTAATTAAAAGAAATTGGAGCAATCTTAAAATCTGCATTTATCAAAAGGGTCACATTGTTCTTATTGGTTCACCTCCTAACAAATAAATACTAATGCTAGGGTTCACCTCCTAACAAATAAATACTAATCCTAGTCCTTTATTTTATAATGAACAGATATAAATAAATATATAAATTAACCAAACAATGTAGTAAGCAGCATAGGGTAGTGGTTAAGAAATACTTCTGAGGTAATCCTAAAGTGAAAAAATTTCTTTATAAGAATTCAGACATTTGTAAAATGATTAGTATTTACATGGCAGTTACTGGGAAAGGCATATCATCTCACCATCAAAGCAATTCATATCTAATAAACAAATGGCAAAACACTCCAAAGGGTAGGGTCAGAGTGTATATGAGACAGTCTGCTCTTAGCATATCTACTGAGTTTTAACACAATGTTTAGCACATTGTTACCAAAATTAAATAGCAATAAAGGGTGCCTACAGTTTCAAATGACATTCAATCTTTTCAATTCATTCAACCCAACATTTATAAGACAATATGCAAATCCCTGTCTTTGGGAATTTACTTTTACTTATTGAAACAGACATTTAAAAAGATACTTTGGATTTAGTGAATTATGTGTGTTAATGATAACCCTGGCAAAGAATTCCTAACAAGTTTGCTTCATCTGTCTTATTCCATTCATATCCATGGTAAATATAATAAACAGAGATGGAAACAGGATCACCACGGACACATCTAGAAAGAGGCAGAGTACTCAATTGAAGGCAATTTTGCTCCTGTGAAAGGTGGCAATGCTTGAAGACATTTTTGGTTTTCACAACTGGCAATAGAGAACAGCTGCTACTGACCTCTAGTGGGTAGAGGCCAGGGATACTGAGAAACACCCTACAATGCACAGGATAAAACTATTTGGTACAAAATATCAACACATGTCAGCATGTGTTGAGGCTGAGAAATCTTGCTCTGTACTACGAACAGAACGATGCTGTCAACACGAACACACACAAAATATTTTAAGTGCCTCACAGTGGACTTAGGATAAAGATGTAAGGCCCTGCATAGGAAGGCCTTTAGAGATATACAATATACCTCTTCATTCTCACACAGACAATGAAAATATTGATTTTAAGGAAGGAGTGGTAAACAATTACAAATGAAACAAAGAGAGAATAGGACTTAAAAATGTTTATTGGATTTGGCAAAAAGGAAGTCATACTGATAACAGTTTGAGAGGAACAGAAAGATCAGAGGTCTGTTTTTGCAACAGGCTGCAACAGTGAATAGAAAGTGAAGGTAGAGTCACCATTTAAAAAAGTTTAAAAGGGCCAGGTGTGGTGACTCATTCTTGTATTCCTATTACTGTGGGAGGCTGAGGCGGAGGATTGTTTGCGATCAGGAGTTCGAGATTTGTCTGAACAAGTGTGAGACCCCGACACACAAAAAAAGCCCAGCTGGGCATTGTGGTGTGTGCCTGTAATCCAAGCAACTCAGGAGGCTGAGGCAGCAGGATGACCACAGCCCGAGTCTGAGGTTGCAGTGAGCTATGATGACACCACTGCATTCTGCTCAGGCAACAGTGTGAGACTCTGTCTCCAAAAAAAAAAACCTTTAGAAAGGTAAGATTAGAAAACAATTGGTAGTTAGAGAAACACTCATCTTCAGTGTTCTCCACATTCTTCCCCTGGAAAATCTGCTATAAGACCCCTAAATATTTATCTACAGCCCACACTTCACTCCTATGATTTAAACTGCTATCTATCAAATTATAGGCTGGTAGTTTGTATCTCAAAGGCAATAAATACCAACCAATTCATTACCTCCCGCTGTAAGGTAACTCTTGTCTGTCCCATTCTCTAACCTTATTGGCTGGAATCATCCACCTAGGGTTGACAACAGGAATCATCCACAGTTTCTCCCACTCTCTCCTTTTCTACAGCCTATCATGACATATTGCCAATAAGGGCCTAAATATTTTTCAAATAACTATCTTCCACTGTTCATTACTAATGCTGCTCCTTAGTTAGTCCTTCGACATCTTTTCCCTAGATTATAATGGCTGTCTTACTGGTTGATACATTTATCTCAGTCTTATCCACCACAAATCCAGCCTCTATACAGCAATAAGAGTGATCTACCTAAAGTACAAATCTAACTACGTCACTCTTTTGTTTAAAATTCTTTTGTTTAAAATTTAAACTTGTTCTTATTCCTACAAGATAAAAAGCTTTTTATCTTGTAGGAATAAGAACAAGTTCCATCAACTAGTATGAAAGGCTCCATAGTCTAGATCCACCACGAATAAGACCTAATGGAAAAAAATGGAGTCTCTAGGTTTTAGTTCCACAATTATCTAGGCCAACAGATAGGCCCCAGGCCCCAGAGGTGGAGGGTGATGATGGTCCCAAAATCCCTTCCATAGAATCTACAAAATCAAGATTATTCTCCAAGAAATACTAAGATGTTTTTGCCCTTTTTTACTATGTTGGCATTGACACTATGATGCAAAAGGAACAGTGGGTAAACTGCTGCTCTAAACAAGGTAGTAGCATTAAAATATAATAGTCAATGTATTCTTTAGCACCATGTCTGTACTCACAGAGAGGAAAAAATGTGATGAAGCAGGAAATTACTCATTTCAGTAAATTCCAATCTGTCACACATTGGCCTTTTTAATATTCTATGATAAAATTAATACACACAAAGGACTTCTACTGCATACCAAAATACGATGGTTTACTTAAGGAAAAGCAACTCTTGAAAATTAAATAAAATAAGCTGGTCAGTTCAAGGTAAATAACCAAAATATTTGCTATCAATGACAAAAATCTGAGCTTTCAACCTAATAAGAATTTTTAAAAACTTTTTTTTTTTTTTGAGACACAGCCTCAAGCTGTCACCCTGAGAGTGCCGTGGCATCACAGCTCACAGGAACCTCCAATTCCTGGGCTCAAGCGAGTCTCCTGCCTCCACCTCCCAAGTAGCTGGGACTACAGGCGCCTGCCACAACGCCCGGCTATTTTTTGGTTGCAGCCATCATTGTTGTTTGGTGGGCCCGGGCTGGATTCGAACCCGCCAGCTCAGGTGTATGTGGCTGGTGCCTTAGCCCGTTGAGCCACAGGCGCTGAGCCCGAATTTTAAAAAACCTTTATCTACTACTGTGATCTTGACAGCTTTTTAATATTCCTTCCTGAGAGAAAAGAAGGAATATTAACAAATGTAATTTATTGATACTATACTGTGGAATGTGCTAACATTTGGAAAATGTGCATAACTTAGTGACTACATATTTTCTAAATAATAAATGTATGATATTATAAAGTTATGCATGATTAAAAAAATTCAAAGTATAACTGAACATCATAGAGTCTGAAAACCTCATTGATCCTGTTTCAGATTTTATCTTGCAAGTAACTTTAAGAAACTACCACTTATTTAATTTTAGTGTGGTAACAGAGAATATCTATGATGATGTCAGAAAGCTCTTACTATTCTCCTTTCTTCAACTACATATCTAGGTGAGACTAGATTTTCTTCATCTGCTTCAACCAAAATAACATATCACAATAGATATGACAATCCAGCAATCTTCTATTAACATTGAGGAAGTTTATGAAAATGTAAAATAATGCCACTTTTAATATTTTTGCTTTGTGAAGTAGAAATTTTTCAAAGATTGCCATTTATGTTAGCCTATCATTGCAAATGAATTAATATTTAAAGCTTTTCAGGTTTAATTTCTAATATGATTCAAATAATTTATTTAAACATTATAATTTATATATTTTATATGTAATAGCCTACATTTTGGATTAATATGAAATATTAGGATAATTAATATATTAATAATGTTTTGTAATTTATAGTAAAAAAAGTCATCCCCATATTGAAAATTTGTAATGGTATAAAAGAATCTTGAGGGAAAAAAGTTATAGAACTTTTGGAGGAGTCAACCTATAGTTCTAAGACTGTCATCTGCCTATTCACACATGTAATGAAGATTTTATTTCCTTTCCAAACATCAGTATCATGTATATCTTTACATTGCAGCATTCGGGGGCATTCCCAGCATATACAGAATACAAGCATCAATGAATACAATGGACTCAATGAGTGAACCATTGAACAAAAGTAATTAAAAAATAGTAAATAAGCCAATACATAAAAATGTAAAAAAAATGAATATAAATCAACACTCTTCCTATTCTTTAAATTGATCTTTTTGATTTACTGCATTTATACATACATATATATATTTGTTTTGAGACAGAGCCTCAAGCTGTCACCCTGAGAGTGCCGTGGCATCACAGCTCATAGCAACCTCCAATTCCTGGGCTCAAGCGAGTCTCCTGCCTCTGCCTCCCAAGTAGCTGGGACTACAGGCGCCCGCCACAACGCCTGGCCATTTTTTGGTTGTAGCCACCATTGTTGTTTGGCGGGCCGGGCTGGATTTGTACCCTCCAGCTCAGGTGTACGTGGCTGGTGCCTTAGCCCATTGAGCCACAGGCACCAAGCCAATATACATACTACATATATTTTATTGATCATGCTCAGAACTATTAAACTAAGTCTCTTGGCACCTTAGAACATGTCCATTACTTAATAATTGCCCCAAATACATAAGTTCTTTGAACACTTTATACTCAACAACTAACTTCATTCAGTTAAACTCATTATCTAAATTGTATTATAAAGTTGCTATTCAAAATAGCATGCTACATTCAAATAAACTATTTTAAAAGCTTAGTGTGGTTAGAAACAAGTTTAAATTCTGGCTGTAAACATGTCCCCATAATTACTGGCTTATTAAATATAATGTATAGAAAGTATATTTAGCTCTCAAAGAACCACAGCAACCAAAAATAAATGATATCCCCAAAGAATGCCAAGATTTTATATTAGCGGTTAACTTGCATGTCCACCACTTCCCGGCCTTTGAATTAACTGAAACCATGTAGGAAAAAGTATGCTTTGCTCTATTCTTGTAGGTCTGCAAAGAAGCTACAGAAGCTAGAGAAAGACAGCTTGTTAATCTATTCCCCCAAATAAGTGAAATGAATGAAAAAAAGTTGTAACTTTTGTCAACAAGGATTTAGCTAATGTAGTACTTATGAGAAATTTTGTTTTTCACTTACTTTTGCCACACTTTCTCTCCAAGGTGTACACTTTTGTAATGAACAGTGAGATGATCCCTACGGCCAAAACATTTCCCACATTCTTCACACTGATGAGCTTTTTCACCTTAAAAAGAAGATACAAATATTTTGATTATAATATGCATTTCAGTTCTTTCTTCCTCCAGAGAATACCAAACATTAAGATTACATGGTGGGAAATACACCAAAAAAAGTGAAGTCACCCTTTATTATGACCTATTTCCTTTATATTCCTTACTCAAAAAGCTTCGTTCAAAGAATCTATACTTAATTAAATACAAATGAATCTTTTCCCCACTGAGAAAAGAAATCAATTGCCTTTGCTGTAGATTTGAAATCCCACCTTTCAATGTAACAGAGCAAGATAAATAAAATTACTTCAAAGCTCATGAATTGTTTTTAGAAATATATGTATATCTCTGGATATCAGACACCCCAAATGGACATACATTAAATCACGATGAGGCTGTTTTACTGTTTATAAAAAGAACCTGAACGTTTTCAGATCTTTGTACTTTACTTTTAAAAGATCTTTTCATCTGTGGGGATTTCTTACCTTTGCAATGAGCCACAATACAGATATAATGAGAAATTCTCTCTAAATCTAATTTCTCATCCCTATACTAAGACTCAGGCACGAAGGCTTTGTTTTTTAAAAATCACCCTTTCAATACCAGTGTGCAAGTAAAACATGTGATCTCTAGAATTAGGAATTTAGAATTCTCCTCAAAAAATAAAAATGCATAATACCACAAAAAAAGTCATGGGACCTTTAGCATCTCTTAGAAACAGTGACTAACAACTGTAACCTACCTCACTGAAATCAGTTTAAAAAATTGCCATCTGTTGCATATTTTATATTTAAATCATTTATAATAATGGTAATAATCACCTGTTCTACTGTGCTCATAGAGATGGTTCTTTCCCATTATTGTGCTCACATAGTTGGCTCTCTTAGTACTTCCTGAACATCAATCTAAGAGGAAAATATGAAAGAAATCCCCAGAATATAAAAATCATAAATACAGTATAAAGATCTGAAATTGATCAGGAAAATTAAGGTACTCTTTTCCAAAAACAAGATTTCAAACTTCACTACAATATAAACTTTTAACATCCAATTATAATCATCTAAGACATGTAAGTTTCACCACTTCTTTTCAGTCCAGTGAAAATGAGAAATATCATCATGGCTTCACCCTTTAGGGAAGGGCCAATATCAATTATTGCATGTATATCCATGTACTATGCAAAATATAAATTTTGAGTATTTACTTAAAATTAAACTTTAAAATACACTTTATAGGTACAAAGAGTGACCAAATGATGAAAATTATAGCAAATAAGTCATAAAATCAATCATGTCCTTTTAAGATGCTTTTTCAAAAAGGGTTTTAGGACCAGAATTATAAAGAGGTAACTGACATAATTTAAATCATTAAAATTATAGCCAACATAAACATGTCATATTATGTTTTTTTCAGGTGCTTTTTAAAAGAATTTTGAAAATAGCATTACAAAATACAGCCTACCTGAATGTATTTTTTTGTGCTTTGTAAGATGGTCATGACGAATAAATGTTTTTCCACATTCATCACACTCATATCTTTTATCATCATGATGTACTCGTAAGTGAAGTCTATAAAGAAAAAAAAAGTTTGAAGACCATTGAACCTGGTGATATAAAAGGAAAAAGTCTGATAATGAATAAATGATGAGTACTGAGCTGTCCATTCAATCTCCTATCCATATTGTTCATTCTGTCTATACTTTCACAGTCCTTCCTTGTCTTTTAGTACCAGACTCTAGGGACCCTAATCAGTTTTTTCAATATTTGTATAATATATAGATGACAGTCTTTCCTGACATTAGATCTTAAATCTGCTTCCCTAAATCTACCAAACGTCTAGGGTTGTTATCCATCTGCCTGGCCAACTCTCAAAGATATAAAAAGTGGGAGTAAATTAGGAAGGAATTAAAATCAGATAAATGGGATAAACATACAAGTGACTAGGCATAAGATAATGACAGCAAATGATACAGCCAGAAACTGAGGACTAATCCTATACTAGACAATTGTTCCAATTACAAATTAATAGTTGAGAATTCACTGTATTTTATAAGAACTCAACTTTATGAAAATTATATTTTACTACTTTTCTTCACACTGATGGAACAAAATGTGGCTCATTTTATAGTCACCCAAAGACAGATAATAAAACGTTTAAACTACTAAGATTAATTTAATTTGAATTATGTTTAATCCCAGAATCCTCTATCCATCTATATCCTAATAAAAGGAATTGCTTTTCTATTCCAAAGGCCAAAATAGGTGTTAATACTACCAAAACCAAAATCACTGACCAGACAATATCTAAAGGGGAAACATCTGTTTAAACTTTCAAAAAGGTAAGTAATAAGTTAAAGTGTACATATTGAAGCCTCATAATTAAAATTAACAACATAAACACTTCATCTCAGCCAAAGGCAAAGAAGTGATTACAAACATAAACAAAAATTAAACTTGTATGCATATTATTTTCTTCCTTTTTTTTTCTTTTTCTTTTTTTTTTCCTGAGGCCAGGTCTTCTTCTAGCCTCATAACAGCTCACTGCCCACCTTGAACTCCTGGGTTCAACATTCCTTCTGCTTCTACCTTACCCTGAGTCCCTGAGTAGCTACATGGGACCACAGGTGCATTCCATCATGCCCAGGTAATTTTTCTTTTCTTTCTGTAGAGACAGGGTCTTGCTCTTGCTCAGGCTGTTTTCAAACTCCTGGCAATCCTTCCAACTCAGCCTCCCAGAGTGCTAAGAACAAAGGTGTGAGCCACCATGCCTGGCTTTTACACACATTTCATCAGTAGTTACATATTTGTTTAGGAAAAAAACAACTTTTCATAAACTGTAAATGTGGTCAGGGATTCAGCCATCAGGATAATTAAGTTACAATACAATTAATACAGAAAGACTCTCTAAAATTGAGAATGTGAGAATTTTTGATTTTGCCACATTTTCATACTACAATGATCTTTAATAATAAAGAAGAAATATACTAAGTTTAGAACACCAGAATTTTAATGAATTGTCATTCAAAATAAAAGTAATGAAATAAGATAACTTAATAAAGCTTTCAGTAAACTTAGTGATAAGGAAATATTTAATAATATTTTGTATCAAAAAATTAAGATAGTAATAAAATTAAGATAGAAAAAAATTATTCAGTAAAAGTTTTCTGCTGAAAACTTTCATATTATAACATAAGGACTAAAAACTGTTTTAATTCAACAAACTTATTAACGTTATGATAAGAAAATAGGTCCAAAATGAATATACAATTTTATCTTCCTTAACACAGGAAAAAATGGCATTACTTACCTGTATGAACTTCCATGACGAAAACTTTGTCCACAAATACTACAAAGATGAGGCTTTTCTCCACTATGAATTCTTAAATGTTCTTTCAAAGTAGTTCTGTATTAAAAATATATATTTAAATGCTTTTTAATGCTAACACACACATATATAGTAAACTAGAAAGGTGTTGAAGCTAACATATATGAGAACTCTCCCCTCTTTTCTCCTACAGTTCTTTTGCTGTTTATTGGATTGATTTCTTACCAGTATACAAATATGCTTGTTATGCCCCTCCCCTTAAAAAAGTAAAAAAGATAATTTTGGCTTTCTTTGCCATTTGGTTTGTTAAGAATTATACAGCATAAGCAAAATTACAAGAAGTATAAATAAAAAATATTAACTGTCACACTGAATTGAATAAACTGAAGTAGGTTTTGATGGAGAAGGTTTAATAACATTTAAGTAATCCAGTTTATCCGTACTATTCCTTCCAAGCATGTGCTCAATACTTGTTGAAAAAAGGTTGTAAGGCAAGAAAATGTCACAGGTATTCCTAGCTTCCAGATGCTGATATAAAAAAGGCAATTTATGTGCAAAATGCTTACTCTGTAAGTACCTCATTTTAGCTACAGTGCTGAGTAAACACAGGCAAAGTTATTTTTGGGGGGGCTGCAGAGAGTGAAAAACAAATGTAATTGACTTTTGCTGGTTTTTACCTGTCACTACTCCAGTCATGTACAACTAATGATATTTTGATCAATGACAGACTGCATCTGTGATGGTGGTCTCATACGATTATAAAGAACCTGAAAAATTCCTATTGCCTGGCAACATCATAGCACAATATATTACTCATGTGTTTGTTGTGACACTGGTATAAACAACCAACTGTGCTGCCAGTCACATACAAGCTTAGCATATATAATGGATTACAGTACATATATTTGATGAAGTGACTATGTTACCTGTTTATATATTTACTCAACTATACTGTTTATCATTTAGAGTATATGCCTACTTACAAGAAAAGTTAACTGCAAAACTGTTATAGGCAGGTACTTCAGGAGGTATTCCAGAAGAAGCCATTATCGTCATAGAATAGCTCTATGAGTGATATTGCACCTGAAGACTTTATAGTGGGACTAGATGTGGAGGTGACAGTGATATTGATGATCCTGACCCCGTGTAGGTCCAGATTAATGAGCATTTGAGCCTTAGCTTTTAATTAAAAAGTTTAAAAAGTCAAAAAAAAAAATATAGGAAAACACCCATAGAACATAAAAACTATTTTTATACAGCTGTACAATGTGTTTGTTTTTTTAACCTAAATGTTATTCTAAGAGTCAAAAAATTAAGTTTTGTAATTTTTTTAAAAAATTAAGTTTACAAAAGTAAATTAAAAATATAAAATTTAGGTTAAAATGTTATAGTAAGCTAAGGTTCATTTACTATTGAGAAAGAAAAAATGTTTTTATAAATTTTGTATAGCCTAAATATACAGTGTTTATAAAATCCTGGAACTTCACATTTGCTCATTACTCACTCACTGACTCACCCAGAATAACTTGCAGTCCTACAAGCTCTGTTCATGATATAAGTCCTGAACAAATCCACCATTTATTTTTATCTTTCATACCATATTTTTACTGTGTCTCTTATATCTTTTGATAGGTTTCAATCCATAAATACACTGTGTTACATACAGTATAACATGATGTACAGGTTTGTAGTCTAGAAGCAACATGATATACTACACTACATAGCCTACCATCGTGTAAGTATACTCTACATTGTTCACACAATGACAAAATCACCTAACTATACGTTTCTCAGAACATAGACCAGTCATTAAATGACACATAACTGTCATACCAAGCTTAAAGGCTGAATATGAAATAAAGGTTGAGCTTTGCCAGTAGATGGTGCTCTTCTACAAGGCCCTCCAACAATTGACAACAGTCTGCAGATATACCCGGTTTTGGGAAAAATATCCCTAAAACATCCCTAGACCCTTACTATTAAGTAAATAGATAGTAAGATTATCTTTGGGTTTCTTTCCTTTTTCTTTTTTTTTGGCTTGTTTGATTTTCTTTTTATAAAAAGACCTTTAAGGGAAAAATGAATTTATAATATATATAATACATTTTATGATTTATCAATCTATGTTTTCATATATATATATATATATACACACATATATATATAGCATACTGACTTTCCTACTCAACCACAATATGTTATTTTAAGAATGCCATTTCTAATTTTTTTAATTATGAAACTTTCATATACTAAAGAAGACATAAAATTTGTATGTATGGTTTAAAGAATGGTATTATACACTTATATGCAGTTAAGACACAGAATGTTACTGGAACATTACTAGTACTTTAGAATGCATCCACATGTTCCTTGCTGATCTCATCCTCCTTAATCCCTTTTCTCAGAAAACAACCATTTATCTTAAGCATTCCCCTTTTTTGTTTAAAGTATATCTTTGTGCATATACATAATTAAACAATATATCACATGCTTTTGAAAGACTAAGTAGCAAACACAAACCTAACAAAATAGCCACTATTAGATAGAGGACCCAGACGCTACTAGGAACAGGATTCCTGGATTGGAGTCTACCTGTATCATCCCTGAGAGTTAACCAGAGTCCTTTCTGGTATATCACTGGGAAAAATCATGAGTCATTACTGGAAAACTGAGTTCACCCACAGTCGAGCATCTGACAGAAGTAAAGTAGACCAGGTATTGAAAGTCTGGCAGAAAAATGGTCAAAGTGAGTAGGCTGCTCTATATATTTTTCTCCGAGCTTACCATGACCTACCTCAAATTCTCATGGATAACTCTAAAAAGAATATTTCCATGAAATGAAACGAGTATCCTTAGTTAAATCAAGCAAAAGGGGAACCTCAGCACACAGGCAGAGTACAGATAACAAGATCTACTCTAATATTCTGTTCTCTAGTTAAAAAAAGGAAACATGCTAGCAGAGATCTTGGCAGTGACAACTTTTATCACGTCTTGAGTCATATACTAACTGTATGGACTATCCATTACGCATTATGAACTTCTGATATGTTGGGATCTTCATGGCTATCCTCCTGTGAACTCCACTTACTGCTCTTCCATGTAAGAATTCTTATTTCCTGTAGTCCTTGTCTTCCTCTTTATGGGTTAGTTTTTGACCCCTATGAAAATGTCTTTATTCTATCCTTAGACTTGATTAATTTGACTGAGAATAGAATTCTTGCAGATTAGAATCTAGACTACTACATGTCCTAGCAGTGCTGTTAAGAGAAGTCTTAGTATTCTAACCAATATGTGGGACTTTTTCCCTATCTAGAACTATGTAAACATTTCTCTTTCTCTCCAGTATTCTAAAATATCTGAGTGATATACTTTGCTATAAGTCTGTTTTCATTTAATGGATCATTTCTATCTGGCAATTCATGCCTTTCAATTCTGAAAATCATCTTGGATCATTGTAATGATCTCCCCATCCACCCCCACCTCTTCACTTTCTCTGTTCTTACTTTTTGGAACTCTGATTATTGATTCATTGGACTTGCCTGGCCCTCTAATATTCTCATCATTATTTTATATTTCTGTGTTTTGCCCTTCTTTTTGTTCTGTAACTCTTCTACTGGTATCTATACTTTGGTCATCATGCTTCGAACTTCTCACAGCTCTTAATTATTATTTGAGTGTTCCTTTTATACAAAATCCTACTTTTGTTTAATCGATTATGTATCTTCAGCTGGGGAAAAAAATTAATAATCGTTTACATTTTTTTCTAAAATTTTCTTCTTTCATAATATGTTTCCTTAAGTTCTTTTTTCCCCTTGGACTTTATTGTCCATTACAAGTCCAACCCCACCTTAAATCTTGTAATGCTTGACTATCTGCTTATGATTAAGTATGAAAGGATAAAAGTAGATGGAAAGGCAAAAGAACATTGGGGGTCTTGATGCTCTGCCTTTGTTGAGGTGATCTGGGTATACCACTTGTTAAGGAATATGTTTGCCCTTATGTTGCTCAGATTTTCACGAAGAATCTTCTAATCTGCTGTCTGGAAATAAAATCTAAAAGCTAAAATACTGGAGTGGAGAAGGCCTAGGGCTCATGGCTTTTAGCACTCAGAATACATTCAGTCATATAACATGGCATACTCTAGTCCAGCAATTCTCTGTTGGGACAGGGACAGATGCCCAGTAGCAACAGCATGTGCAGATGGTAAAAATGAATCAAAATCCAATGATCTAACTTGTAAAGTTTCTGTTCTAGTGCTTTCTGTTCTGCCTCTCTTTCACCCCTGTCCAAGGGTACTTGGTATCACTAGTCTTTATGCCTTTTGTGTATTCTGTGATGTTAAGTCTTCAACTTCTCTCTCCCCACTTTGAGATTTGTCTTGCTTGGATCCATTAAGTCTGCTACCATGGATCAATTTTCTTTATAGTTTCCAAATCTGTGTCATTTTTGTCACTTTTCTGTGCTGTCTTTTAACTTAGTGTCTTTAAAAAATAAACAAAACCTTTTAGTGTATTTTTAGTGGAGTTTCAGAAAGAGATATGGTAAGTCACTCATTTAAACCTGCAAATCTTTACTGCTTATCTTCTATAATACTTTTTATAATTCTTGTTTTCCTTACATTCCGAACTAAAGCATAATTCAGGTACTTTGTGTCTGGCGATTATTCTAACCCTTATAAACCATATTCATTGATTGTTTCTACATAACAGTACTAGGATTTTACAGGTATGCAGATTTTTTTTCACCTTTCTCGTACTGATTTTCCACAGATAAAGCAAGTCCATTTTCTCTTTCCACCATGAGTACATTCTATATGGCGTTTCAAATTTCCGGTATCATTAAACTGGCGACCACATATATCACAGGGAAAAGGACCTAAAAAGGAAAAAATAGTGTGTGTTTAAAAGTTGATACTAATTTAAATTTAATAGGTATGCTATAAACTTATGCCTACCACTATTAGTGCATACGTCATAATAGGAAGAAAAAGGATGTGTGAGTGAGAAATAAATATAGCTCAAAGAAGTTGTATATCTCAGAATTTTAAAGGACAAAGTGTAGAAGTTTTTTTTTTTTTTTTTTGAGACAGAGCCTCAAGCTGTGGCCCTGGGTAGAGTGCTGTGGCATCACAGCTCACAGCAACCTCCAACTCCTGGGCTAAAGCGATTCTCCTCCCCCCGCCTCCCAAGTAGATGGGACTACAGGCACCTGCCGTAACACCTGGCTATTTTTTGATTGCACCCGTCATTGTTGTTTGGCAGGCCTGGGCTGGATTCGAACCTGCCAGCTCAGGTGTATGTGGCTGGTGCCTTAGCTGCTTGAACTACAGGCGCCCAGCCTATAGAAGATATTTTAATGAATTAATCATAACAGTACAGTGGGAAAAAATGGAATTAGAACACTGGGATTAAGAAACATAGCTATAAGCAAAAATGCTTAGTAGCCACAAATAGCTTTGGTGAGTTTCAACATAATTTCACACATTAGAAAAGAGAGATGACCTTTGTATATTATATCTTTAACATATTCTCTTTTAAAATCTCTAATATTTCATTTTTCATGAGATCTGAATTTTTTATTTAGCTATTAACTCATTCAACAAGTGTTTATTGATTCTTAATTCAAATTATGCACTGCGTTATGTACTATGAAAAATCTCTCTACCTCCCTGCAACAAAAAGGGGGGGAGGAAGGCTCCAAGAAGTTGGGAAAAGCAGCAGCAGTATTTACAAAGTTAAAAATTGACATAGTTGGCTCGGCGCCTGTGGCTCAACAGGCTAAGGCGTCAGCCACGTACACCTGAGCTAGCGGGTTTGAATCCAGCCCGGGCCCGCCAAACAACAATGATGGCTGCAACCAAGAAATGGCCGGGCGTTGTGGCAGGCACCTATAGTCCCAGCTACTTGGAAGGCAGGGGCAGGAGACTCGCTTGAGCCCAGGAATTGGAGGTTGCTGTGAGCTGTGATGCCACAGCACTCTATCAGGGATGACAGCTTGAGGCTCTGTCTCAAAAAAAAAAAAAAAATCGACATAGTAAATAAAAGAGCCAATATGAGCATATTATGGGAAATGTACATTAGGTAAGTGAAATATCTACTAATAAAACTTTTTATGAAGTAGTAACTCTATGTATAGCCGATGGCCCCAGCGGGGCAAAGGAAGAAATGAAGCATTCTCTTTCATGTTCAGTTACTTAACAGGGTTTTTCAAAGAAAATAACTACTTTTTCCTCTACACTGAATATCCAGTTTTGCATGTATTTCACTTCTTTGAACTTTTATTTATGAAACTAAGCTGGGAACTTAAACTAAAGGAGATCTTCAAGCTAATTTTTTAGATACCCTAGAATTATAAGATCTGGCTTTTTAAAACTAAGCTATTACTTTTACACTTATGAATACAGATATATTAAAAATTCTTCTCCCTTAACTGCTCAGATTGCATTGCTTAGATATCTTTCCCTCTGATCTAACAGAATACATAATCTTAATATAGACAGCATGAGCATGGCTTTGAATAATCAAAAGCAGTAGTTTCTCAAGTGTGGTATCTGAATCACCAGTACCAGCATCACCTGGGAACTTGACAGCAATGCAAACTGTGGGGTCATATCCCACTTGAAATCATTTTCTCTGGGCAATATGTGTTTTAATAAGCTCTCCAGTTGATCATGATACACATCAAATTTTGTGAACTTCTTATCAAAAGCATAAAGTGATTCAAGGAAAAGCAGCATAGAGTTAGAATGCAAAAGAAGTTAAAAAAATTTATTTATATATATAATTAAATATTCTTGAATAGTATTATATAAGGAAAAAAAGAATATTGCTTTGAACATTTTAAACATATACATATATAAAATACTGAAAGCAATATTCCACTGGGTTTGTTTTTTTCCTTAAATAATGATAGCCACAAAAATGCAAAGGTGCTATTTCACAAGCCATATTTCTCAAAAGTCCTGAATGTATTAATAATTATAATACTAGAAAAGATAACATAGTCTGAGAAAGAGAATGCACACTCTGCCTGGCTTTATATCTGGCACTTTTGATATATTATTACTTCATTTAATCCTTAAAAAAATGTGTATAAAGTAGGTATGATTAATCCCATTTCACAAACGAGGAACCTAGATATCTGTTCCAGATCACATAGTAAGCAGCCAAGTCAGATGTAGAGAGTGGCGATGAGATCTTCTACTTACACTTCTATACCATGCCATACCTATTAAACTTTTTCTTCCAGTAAATGTCAACCTAACCTAATAAATGTCAAGTCTTATCAAAAATTATATGAATTACTTAATCGTTTGTAAAAATATTTGTGTACAGTGCACTATAATGGAATAATTAATTTACTGGCTTGATTACCCACTGCACTGTAATGTGATTTGACAGGAATTGTATACTTAGACCTTAACACAGAGCTAATCATGTATTCAGCAGTTGTTCAATAAATATTTACTACATTGAATGTCACATATACTTCCACTGAGTATTTTCCTCATGAACTTTAGATAGCAGATTACCTAGCTAAACCTTAATGCCTAGCATTTCTGGAACCCCTCTCATTATTGATATGCTGAAGCATAACAGAAAAATAATCTTTCAACAAGTCATAAAAAATATTGCAGTTCGACCACTTTCAGTAAAGCAATGTATAGAACAGGGAGAAAGCTGCTTCCTTAGTTGACAATAATTCATTATTGAGATTAGCTGTAATAAATTTATCAAACTATACTATCATCTAGACCACAAGTATAGATGGTCATAAGCATTAGGAAGAAAATGCTAATTTTTTTTCCATTGAATAAAATACTGAATTCAAAATCTACTAAGTTTATTACATTCCTTGAAAAATGAGTCTTTTCCAAAACAGAAATGCCTCATCCAACAATTAACTGTAATTGTTAACTGTTTGTTGCCTCATCCAACAAACCTTTCCAACAATTAACTGTAAATAAATGCAGTTAATGGCCACAGACACATATGCCAACAAAATAAGAAAGAAATCTTATTTACGCATCTCCAGAAACTATAGCATAGACAGTACTCATCCCAATTTATATGACTTCCTTTGTCCAACCCAATACTCAAGGTTTATCAAGAGTGGTTCAACAACCCCCAAATGAAATACTTAGACATAAAGCTAACAAAATATGAATAAAATCTATAAAATGTGAAACAAAGAAATCAAAGAAAGAACTAAATTAAAAGAGATATTCCATGTTCATGTATAGAAAGACTAGATAATGACTAGATACCAGTTTTTCCCAACTTCATCTATACATTCTATATAATCTTAGTCATAAATCTTAGCAAGTTTGTGGATATTGACAAACTGATTCTAAAGTTCACACGGAAAGTCAAAAGATACAGAATAGCCAACACAACTTGAAGAAGAAAAAGGATGGAGGACTGACACTATTCAATTTCAAGACTGAATAAAAAGGTATAGTAATCAAGACAGTGTGATATCAGTGAAAAGAAATAACACAAATAGAGATCAATGCAACAAAAATCACTGACACCATCAAATGCTGGTGAGAACATGAAGCTACAGAAACTCTCATGCATTCCTAATTGGAATGCAAAATAGTACAGCCATTTTGGAAGACAGTTTGGTGGTTTCTTACAAACTAAATACACTCTTACCATCTGATCCAGCCTTCATATCCTAGGTATTTATCTTAAAAAGTTGAAAATTTCTGTCCACACAAAAACCCCACACAGATGTTTATCGCAATTTTACTCATGTGCCAAAACTTGGAGGCAACCAAGATGTCCTTCAGTAGGTAAATGGATAAACTGTGGAGTATCCTGACAATGGAATACAATCATCCCTAGGTATCCACAGGAGATTGGTACCAAGGAGATTGGTACCAAGACTCCCGCACAAATACCAAAATTCTCACATGCTCAAATCTCTTATATAAAATGGGATGGCAGCCCCTGGATCTGACTGGGCATGAAGCCAGTATATCCCCTGGACTTCCCAGTATATGAACTGATAAATATTCTTTTTTGCTTAAGTTAAAAATAAATAAAATAAAATGTATTTGCATATAAACTGCGCATATCCTCCCATATACTTTAAGTCATCTCTAGATTCCTTACAATTTCTAATACAATATAAACATCATGTAAGAAGTTGTTATAATAAATTTTTAATTTGTATTTTTTATTGTATTATTTTAGGGGAGGGTTTCAATATTTTTGACCCATAGTTGGTTGAATCAATGAGTGCAGAACCCATGGATTCAGCGGGCCATGTGTATTAGCCAGCAATATACTGACACTAAGTGAAGGAAGTCAATCTGAAAAAGCTACAGACAATATCATTCCAACTATATGACATTCTGGAAAAGGCAAAACTATGAACACAGTGAAAAGATCAGTGGTTGTCTGGGGTTGGTATCAGAAGAGATAAAGGTGGAGAACACAGAGAACTTGCAGGGCAGAGAAACTAGCCCTCATGATGCTGTAATAATGGGTATAAGTCATTATAGATTTGTCCCAAACCACAAAATGTGCAACACCAAGACTCAAGAGTGAACTCTATTGTCAACTATAGACTTTGGATTATTATGCTATGTCAATGTAGGCTCATCAACTGTAACAAATATACTACTCTGATGGGGAATATTGATATGGGGGAGGCTGAGTATGTGTGGAGGTAGAGAGTATATGGGAAATACCTGTACCTTCTGTCTAATTTTGCTATGAATCTAAAACTGTTCTTAAAAAAGCTTTTAAAAGAACAGTGAATAATATCTGGATAAGAGGCATATATACAACACTGACTTAGCATTACAAAAGCTATCCAGGTAACCCAAAACATTTGTACCCCTATAATATTTCGAAATAAAATAAAATCTATGCCAGGAAAAACGAAAGAAAGGAAGAATGGTTGTAGCAAGCTCCTCCAGCATGCTGTGATAATCAATAATTGCTAAGAAAAAGTAACTAGCTTACCCAGATGGAACTTTTCTTGATGCTTTAACCGTGCAAACCGTGATTTGAAATGTTCCTCACAATAGGTACACTTAAAAGGTTTATCTTGAGAATGTAAAATCATATGTTCCTCCAAGTGTGGTCTTCGAGTAAAAGATTTCTTACAAATCTAAAAATAATTGCACACAAAACATAAGGGAACCTGAATTAAAAACTACAATACAAAGCTCATAATGAGGAAAAAATCATACAAATCCAAGTAAAGGGAAATTTCTCCCAACAGAAAACTTAAAAAAGTAAAATTAAATTCTAATTGTGCAGGAAAAAATGTCCTAGAGAAATTATAGTAAGAAATTATTTTAAATTAGTATAAAAGTTAGTTGAGTTTCAACTCTACATTTCTAATCAGGGTATAAAATAATCTTACTACCTTAATTCTAGTCAGGATTTCCATATCTATGCAATACACATTTTAAGGCTCTTACATGGCAAGAACAAAAGGTTTTATTATTGTTGCCATATACTTGATTAAGAATAAGAAACAATAAAAAAACAATTCAAAATTATTTCTGAAATGGTCATAAGAAAAACACAACTTGTAAGGAAATTTGACATACATCATGTTTTTAAAAAGATGGGGTAGGCAACCACAATAACAACAACAATAACAACAATACAACAAGTATTTCAGAAACAATGCTAAGTAACTCCAGACTATTTCATTCATTTCTCATAATATCCCATGAGGTAGAAAAAATTATTATCATTTTATAGCTGAGGATGATGAAACTTAGCTGAGGAAGAAGAAGACATCTTACAGAGACTCAAATACTATAATTAATAATTAACTTCTATTTCTAGAAGATGAAATCAGAGAAATGGTAAGAATTTTGAATCCTTGGAGTAAAGAAGGAAAAACTGACAGCTGGTGACTCTTTTAAATAAGATTCACCTAAAGACTGAAAAAACACTTTACACACATTCTTTACTACTCGTCCCACTGAAAAATTCTCCTCCCTTAAATCTACCTAGGTTGTAGTGACTTGTTTGACCAAAATATAGAAGAACTAATGTTCCAGGACCTTTGAAGTTAGGCCATAAAAAGTCTTATAGCTTTTACTTAGGTTTTTTATAGCACACACTCACTCTTGGAATCTACCTGCTATGCTAAAAGGAGGCTGAAGTAGCCTCATAAAAACACCAAAATAGAGAAGAACTGAGGTTCCTGGTCAAAATCTACCAATACCAAGTGATCAGCCATGTAGAGTGAGTTATTTTGGAAGTGTCCCCAGTCAAGACTAAATCATCTACTAGCTGAAAACAACTGAGTGAATTCAGCTGACACCATAGGGAACAGAATGACTTAGCAAATCACTGCCCCAAATTTGGATTCCTGACACAAAAGGATGAGACGTATTAAAATGGTTGTTTAAGGTCACTAAGTATAGAGGTGGTTTATTATGTAGGGACAGATACCCAGAAATGAGTAAGAAATTGTAACATTTTATGCCTTGGAGTAGGAAATTATAACATTTTATATCTTGTTCAACGTTAATGTTACCGTTTATATACACAACTATAAATACATGGCATAGTGATTACAATAAAAATAAAAACTAGGATTTCCATTTTTTAGTCTCTCATCTAAACACTAAATTACCATGGTTAATCCTGGTTAATTTACAAAAAATATTAGAACAGCTTTGTATAAAGGAAAGATTCTAAAAGCAAGATAAACTAAATTATATTACTTTAAAACCTTATCTTAACACAATAACTAAGAAAATGTGGTGAAGGCTATGTTAACCAGTTTGATGAAAGTATTTCAAATTGTATATAAAACCAGCACATTGTACCCCATAATTGCATTAATGTACACAGCTATAAAAAAAATTTAAAAATGATACATAAAATACAAAACAAAACAAAACAAAACAAAACCTAATTACCTTACTTTCCCAAAAGCCAATATTACATTTACTTTGGTTTTCTAATACAAATTAAAAACTCTTACATCACATTTCCAACTTTCACTCTTAGTCTTCTTAATGGAAATAAATTCTTGTGCGTTTTCTGGATGAAATCTACTTGAGACAAATAAAAAGATTATTAGAAGAAGATTGAATTAGCTAAATAAATATTCCATATGAATCTGTTGACAGTAATTATCAGAATCAGGTAATGATTCCCTTCATAAAGAGACAGGGACATACAAACTCCTTAAGAATAAACATATCATTATCATTTTAATAAATTTGTATGTATACCTGAATTTATGCAGGAGAAGTCAAAGAAAAGTCTAAGTATCTCTCATATACATTCAGGAACCTAGCTATTTACAGATAATCTGCAAGGTAATTCACCAGATTTTAGAAAATTTAATTGTTAAGAGTTAAATATACAATCCTGTACTAAATGTTCTTTATCTCACATATTTTACACGTCAAAGACAAGTTGAGTATGAGAAATAAATTTCTTAAAGTTCTAAAACCATTTTTGAGGACATCTTTGCCAAATCCCAAGACAGGAAGCAGGATAATGAAAATGCTGTATCTTTAACTTCTATATTACAGACTATATTCTAGTTTTAATATCAAAAACGTCATCTCAATACCATGAATTAAAATATAAACAAATCAACTTTTCTTAATTAATTCGTAGTCTGCAAAATGTTAAGCAGTGAAAGAACTAGAGACAAGCACTCCTTTTACTTTCTAAATATTTAAATTAGAAGGTACAATAATGTATATTATGGAAGCAAGATAATACTTGCCTCTTAACATGCTTGGCTAAAGTCTTCTTGCTTGCATGAAGTTTATTACAATAAGGGCACTTGTGCTCCTTCTTATGAAATTCTGTTTCATTACTGTGCTTCTTTCTGTGAACAGTTAGGTTAGACTTTGTTGAATAGCGCTGATGACAAATATCACACTCAAAGGGCTTCTCACCTGTGTGAACACGGGTGTGGCTCTCATATTTCCCTATAAAAAGAGAAAAATTAGAAGTTAAATTCAGTACCTGTGCTATACTATGATTGAATTTTGACAGTGGAATAAAATCTGACTTAGCAAATTTAACAGGCACATCCAAATCCACATGTGAAATGAAAAAAAAGTTCACCTAAATCTCTACTTCTGATAAACCTTAAAGACTTACTGCTTTGAGCTTACTGTTCAAAATATACTTTTCCAAAAACACTTAGGTCATTAAAAAAAAAATTCATATTCACACATTTTAAAAATCATGAGGTTTAGAAAATTATCTGAAAACTCTTAGCAAATTCTCTGAATTTAAAATTTTAAAATATATGTTTAAAATTTGATATTAATCTTTAGCAAGAGATCTAGTCTTCATTTAAGGTTATTTTCATACTTTACTCTCATTACGTATGTGCCTAGATTCACGGTTATGAATCCTGGCTCTTTAAATAGCAGACTACATGATATTGAATAGGTAACCTCTCTATGCTTCACATTTTCCACATCTGAAAAACTGTATTTACTGTAGAGGACTTTTGCAAAAACAAATAAATACATACACATAAAGCACTTAGAACGGTGTCTGACATAAGTTATAAATGAGTGGTGTCTATTATTATTACTGTGTAATCTGTGTACTTTGTGCACATGTGCTAGCTTAAAGTAGAAATTTCAATGAAGACTATTTCCAAATGAAAGGCAATAAAAATAGAAAACACATCAATATGAAGACTAATTTTCAATTAAACGCTTAGCTTTGCTCTCTCCTGCAAAATAAATGTATAAATAAATTTTTCTTCAGGTGAAAGCCAATGTGAAAGGATAGCGTTTCAGTCATGCACTTAAAAAAGGGTTACATACTATATCGTGAAAATGAGAAAAAATCTCAAATATTCCAAGGCCACTGAGGAAAAGAGATAATTATAATTTTTTGTCTACTAAATAAAATAGATTCACTGATTTATTAGATATATTTATTCTATATATGATTGTATTTAATTAGCATATTATCTAAAAATTAATTACATTGTACTTCTCACATAGAAGAAACTGAACAAAGGAAACAAAGGTATTTTCTGAAAAGTAAGGAGAAGGATATCCATCATAAGCAAAGAAAAACAAAAGTATGATGAAAAATCTATTAGATATTTACATCCAGACCACAGTAACAGTCTTATGTATATTTTACAAACTACAGTCAGAAAACTCAGTCAATGTTTGGTCACCTCCTAAATTAACTATGTGATCTTAATTAACCTAATAACTTAACCTCTCTGTACCTAAGTCAGTTAACACTTCAAGGGGTAGTGAGAAATAAATGAGTTAATAGGTACACAACATACAATATACTCCAGCACACAGTAAGAACTAACAACTATTAGCCATTATTATCATATGAGTTACTAGTCACTATACAAACATGTAAGTATACCTCAAATATACATAAGGGCAAGTCTGATTTATCAATATCCTTATGACACATCAAACTGACATTATTGCTTTCTGATATTAGGACTCACTTTTTCCCCTTGCCACTACTAAAACTGCCTAGGACCTCAGTTTCCTCTCTACCACTGCTAAGGCATATCTAACCATTTATTTACACATCAATGTACATAGCCTACCATTACCACTTTCCCTGCTGGGTTCAAAGGATCAGATCTAATTAACACCAGGAAAAGATAGAGATCACTATACAGAATTTTTTTTAAAAAGTTTTTTTGGTTGTGAGTTTTCTTATTTCATTTTTTTTTAAATTCACTTTGTAAATTATGTAAATAATACACACTCATGGTTACAAAACGTGTAAACAAATCAAAACTACACAGTCTGATTTTTAAATGATTAAATTTATAAGTGATCTTTGGAATAGGCCTCTTCTTACCTAGGGATTGACTGTGCACAAATTCTTAAAATTGAAAGATAACTTATCAACCTTCAAATGTTCAAATCTCTTCATTTTTATTCCCAAGTAAACAGGAACAGTAACTTAATAAAAGTCTTAAAGTATAAGAAATTTTTTTTTTTGCCAAATTGTTTTCTATGAAAATGCGTTTTCTTGAAAGATTTTAAAAATAGCAATTAGTAGCGTTTTCCCTGTATTTAAAGTCAGGAATTTCTTCTTTTTGCTTGAAAATAAAAATTAAGTTAAGTATAGTTAAATATTAAAGTCAATGAAATGGCAGTTAAATTAAAAATTAAAACTGTTCTACTGGCTGAAGGCAGTGGCTCATACATTCTGGGAGGCCAAAGCCAGTGTATTGCTTGAGCTCAGGATTTTGAGACCAACCTGAGCAAGACCGAGACCCTGTTTCTATAGAAAATAGGAAAAGTAGCCAGGCACTGTGGCACTTGCCTGTAGTCCCAGCTACATGGGAGGCTAAGGCAAGAAAATCGCTTGAACCCAGGCGTTTGAGGTTGCGGTGAGCTACGATAACGCCAGGGCACTCTACCCAAGGTGACAGAGTGAGACTCAGCCTCAAAACAAAACAAAACAAAATTTATTAAACTTTCATGTTTCTACAGACTAGGAGCCTTAAAAAGATTTAAGCAACAAAAAGAAATAAGAAAGTTTGGAAATTGAAACTAAAATAGAATTAGGTAAACCTAGTAATTTTTTCAAAACCATTTAAAATATATAACCAAAGTCAAAGACACCAATGAAAATAAAAAAGATGGAGAGTATACATTTTTTGTACTAACTTGGATGGAGGTAGAACACATTCTTAGTAAAGCATCACAAGAATGGAGAAGCAAGAATCCAACGTACTCAATTTTGATATGAGGACAATTAAAGACTTAGTACATGGGGAGGTGAGGGAAAAGGAGAGAGAAGAAAAGGAAGGAGGGAGGGAGTTGGGGGGCACGGTGTTCAGCATACCTCTTGGGAGAGGAACACATTTATAAGAAGGACTTTGCCTGACAAATGCAATTACTATAACCTGCATCTTAATGCCCTCAAAGAATTCCCCAACAATAAAAAAAAGAAAATATAGAAATTTAAATAAATCAAAGAATTTTTAAGTTGTTAATTCAAATTTCATAGGAATTGAAGGTTTTGTACTTTTCTCTTCATGGATTTGAATTTCTAAACAAGAAGAGGGGATATAACTGGTTAAGAAATGCTGGACCCAGAAGAACTAGGTAGAACTTCAGGTGCTTATGGGAAAATAAATTTTCATCTTCAAATAAATGTCATGTTTAAATCAATTGGAAAGAGTATAGGAAGGGTACTCCTCAGAAGACAATCAACATCTACATCTTTTCTTTACTTTTATGAGGTATTGAATTCAATAATAATGGATAAATCAAAATGCTCATTTCAAATTTATACTATCAAAGTTTCCATTAAAAATGGTATTCCTTCACAGAATATTAAACTACACCAAGCATTCCTGATTGCCAACAATAAATTCCTAACATTAGGAAATTTTATAACAGCATTTTTCTGAACTGAATCCCAACATGAACTGTGTCTCAAATCAGGAGTCATAAAGTAAAGCTATTTTCATATAAATAAATTAGACCTTGTGCTAAATGTATTCCCTCACATGGGTCATGACAAATTACTACTTTCAAATTTTGTATGCAGTTTTTACAAAAAAGAAACATCACCAAATTGGTTCATTATGTATCTGATACTGCCAAATCTTAAATTGTATCTTGTTTATACGGCATTCCCTAAATAATACATAATTAAAATAGTTAGCCTCAAAGTAGAGAAATGTATCCTTGTTGTAACTCATCTCTACTAAAAACCCAGTGGAATTTCTGTCAGGATGGACTAGTGAGTCACATTTAAAAAAATAAATAAATAAGTAAAACATTTTCTACCTCTAGAAGAGATTGAGAATTTAATTGAAAGACACTAGTTCTCTGTAGAAATAATGCCCAAATATTCTCTTTCACCCCATCTGTCATCTCCTTATTATTGCCTTTTTACCCACTAGGGTAAAGGACTCATATTTTCAGGAGAATTCGCTAAGAGGACAGCTGGTAGCTTAAGGAAAAACATAACTGGATCAGTTTACTCCAAGCAACTATTAAATACACAAAAAGAATAAAAGATCCAAAGTAATGGAATCAAATTAGTAGATGACACATGGTGGAGCTGAAGGTTCCAGCAGAAGGTCTCAAACTTATTCATCTCTCATAAACCCACTTTAAGGCATCCAACTCAGAAGCTTAGGAAGGGTGCCTAACTGGCTTCTTAGAAACCCAAAATCAAGTCAGACACCAACCTTTCAACTTAACCCAAGCAAACAGGTACTTACTTGAAATGACCTGAGGTACTACAAAAGATGCTAACTAAAATCAAAATACATAACCTTCAAGCTCATAATCTAATAAAATAAATGGCAACCAAAAATCTGGCCCTTTTGAAACCTATGAAAGGAATGTGCAGGATATGAGGATGACTGGAAGGTAACCCTGGAACTGTTTTTTTTTTTTTTTTTTTTAAATAAATAGGTCTTCTGATAGACATGATACAGAAGGACATTTACGTTATGTGGATCTTCTTCTACGTATTCTTTCTATTCCACTGATCAGTCTACTTAGTCTATGTTCAGTGTAACTCTCTGCTCTACCTCAACCTACCCATTCCCAATGTCACTCATCTTCCTAGTCTAAGTTGTATTATGTTACTGGTCTTTTGCTATATGATCCTTCTTGCCTCTCTTGTTCTTTTCCCTTCCTTTCTTTTTTCCAATTTCCTTCTCTGCATTGAAGCTGGCATGATCTTTCTAAAACTCTTACAAGATTGTCATTTCCTTTAAATTTTTTTCAAGTGTCTATCACCTACTGGATAAAATCTAAATTCCTCTATAGCACACAGGCCATTCAATATCTGACCTTCACATCTTGCCCATCTTCATCTCCTGTCATTTTCATTATGCCTGCTTGTCCATCTGGTAACCAGCCACACTTTAGCAAATTCCAGAACACAGTACACCTCAATGCCTTTGAACATGTTGGTCCTTCTTCCTTGTAAATTTCTTTCCTATTCTTTAAGTCTCAGCTCTAATACTATCTGCTCTGTAAAACCTATCCTGATTCCCTTAGTCCTCTGTATTTATCCTGATGAGATTATCTTTATTGAAACAAGATTGTGTTTTTGCATATGTTCATTAAACTCTAAGATTCTTGAGGACAGAGAATATATCTTTATATCTGCTTTGCAATGTTTGGCAGATTATAATAAATATCTTAAAGATAGTAAGTAAATAGCATTCTTTGAACTCTTAAATTTTGTGCAATATTTTAAGTCATCACTAGAAGTATTCCATTTAATCTTCATAATAACTTCCTCTCCCTTGAGAAGGTACTATTATTATCATCTCGCTTTACTTAGGAAGAAAGAAAAACACAGACAGGTTAAGTAAATCACCTCAGATCTGAACTCAAAAAAACCCAGGCATCTCATATGACCATCACTCATGCTTTATAACTGGCATGATATAAGATACAGACAGATATAGATATGCTAATGTAATGAAGATAAGAAAGCACAGGTGAAAAGTAAGTAGCCCTAATGTGGCTAAACAAAAAAGGGGTGTAAAGCAAAATACATTCAGAAAGATAGGCTGGAAACAAGTCTATAATGTGACCTATTGATTCCCATAATTATCTGGTCCTAATTGAGTAAAAAAAAGGAAAAAGCTACCAAACACCCTCCTCTTAGTATATCAGCACATTAATCTTTTAGCAACTTTCTCACATTATGAGCAGAAAACTCTAGTTTCCTGAAACATTAAATGAAATACCCCCAAAGTGTCTTATGGTTAAATGACTTGAGGTAATGCTACATTAAGTGAAATAGGTTTCTGTAGCAGAGAATTTGGCAGAGTTCATAGATTGTGAATTAGAACCGCTCTCTTACACAGCATTTCTTACATAGGCCTAATGTTTAGTAGAACAGTTTGAGACCTATGTGTTAGGCCTACAATGTCATTTGTGAACTGACCCCTACTTACTCATCTCAGAGCCAAATTAGATCAATTAAAAGCAGAATACAGGAAGCATGTGCTAAGAGTACAAAGTATAAGAATCCTATTGGAAAGATGAATTGTTCTCAAGTAACTCAACCCAAAAAGCTGTCCTCTTCTCTATACATTCCCTCACAGTATATGTTTATATCTCTACAACAGCATTTATCTAGCCTGTCCTTAACAAGTTGTATAAATATGCTCTTCCCACTGTTACTCAGGAAAAGTTATTTTATTCACGTTTATACAGAGTCTCATAGTTAAAATATTAATTATTATTAAAGGGGACTCTCTCATGAAGAGAGAAAAATATCACAAAAGTCATTATAAAGACCAAAAAGAAGTCACCACTGTTAAACAGTGTACACTGTAGCATATTTTGATAGCAAATGATTCCCAATACCTTATAAAACAAATTTCCACCTATACAGATAACACAAGTAAATCGACAATGTAAGACATACGGGAATACACAAAATGGTTTAAATAATTACACCAGGTCAGACTTCACTAACATTTTATCATTATATATATGTGACTTCACAATTTCATAACTTCAATTACATGGAAACAGCTTAATTTTGTAATTAAAAAATTCACATAGAACAGTTCAGATAAGACACTTTCAAGTTATTTTACTAGCAAATATTAGACATAAAACTTAAAGTTAGAGACATTTCCTACAATCTCTATTTTAACAGGAAAAAAGTTGATTTATTAGTTACAACATCCAAAGAGTACCATGCACAAGGGGAAATAATATTAAATCATTATATCAATATAATCTAATTTTCCTTAATGACTCAAAAATAGCACTCTTCTCTGAAACTAAACGGCCACAAAAGTCTAAGCTCTAGTCTATAATTATTGATGCTCTGGAGTCTTTCATACCTAATACATCATCTAATGATCCACTGTTGGGATATGAAGGAGAGAAAAATAAAGGCCAATATACATACTAAAATTAATTCTTAAATCACATTTAAAATAACATGATAAATTATGTATTGAAAAAAAAAAGGATCCTCCCTACTTATACACTCTTTTTAAAAGTTACTTTCAAAATTTACTATTCAATTAACAACCTTAAAATAACCATGAAAAGTCATTAGAAACAGAAAACAAGCTTCTTTTCTTACCTATGCGGTCAAATGTTTTATCACACTTAGGACACTGCAATATTTTTTTGTTACTGTTCTGAATGACTACTGGAGTCAAACCCTCATGAATATTTCCTACAGAATCACCAGCCTCAGGTTCTTCTTCTGCATCATTATGTTCTTTTTCACTTTGTTCTTCAATATCAGAGTATTCATCTGACATTTCCTCCTCTAGCTCATCTTCTTCAGCATTATATTCACTTCCAGGATCCTCAGAATCATTTCTATCTGATTTTTCCTTATCAAAATGTTCTTGATTCAAATTGTCTGACCCATCACCACTTTCCTGTTCATCATCACTAGTGTCATCAAACTTAACAGAGCACTTTCGATTCCTTTTTGATCTTCTTGCAGAAAAACTTCTCTCCAGCATTTTTAACCCATGTTTTTTCCCTAACAAAAGGGACCTATGAGTTTTAGCCAAATGATTCTCTAAAGACTTTTTATAACAAAAATGTCTACTACAGAATTTGCACTGATGATTATTTGACAGTCTTCCAGTTAATTCATTTAGTGTTTCTTCTGGTGATGATTTGTCAGTTAGCTCTGACTGAAAAGTGGCAACATTTTCATTATTTAGTAGCTTCACTGCATCTATAATGTCCAAAAATTTGGCAGCCTCCAAAACAAGAGGTATTTCATATTTGTACACAAAAAATTCTGATGTGTAAAGAAATTCAAGCAAATGCTGAAAAACGGAATGTGTTACGTGATCCAGGGTGACAACATCAGTACTTGGATTTTTGCTCAAACACGCATGAAAATAACTACTGCCAACAGCAACGACTACCTTATGTGCACTAAATTCCTTTCCTTCTACTATGATAAGTAAATCACAGAAAGATGGTTGCTTCTGCCTGTCATCATTTAAATATTTCAGTAAATTCTTATTGTACTGCAAAGAACTCAAAAGCTTTCTCTGATCTGGAGAGGGTGGAAGTTCCTGGTAACAACTCAGAGCCTCAGGAGTTGGTTTTTCTGTAGAATGAGGATAGGTCACTTGGTCACACTCCACTGCAACATTTCCTTCTGAAGAATCTTTATGATAGCCTAGATGGATCTTCTCGTCAAGATTTGTAGTAACCTTTCTCCTTTTCTTCATTGCAGTACAGCAATTTCAGAACAAGAAACTTCATAAGTGTCTAAAGAGATTTATAAAGGAAAACTAGATTGTCTTGAATAACAGCTTCTAGAGGGGCGTGCCCCAGGGTTTCATGGTCTGCAAAAAGAGTAAGAACCACGTAAAATAACTCCAAGGCACAGCAATCCCTAATCAGGTAACGGTATTCGTCAACTGATTCTTTCTAAATGATAACCAAATTATGATACAAAGTCATACTTTACATTCCATGGCTAAGATTTTAGGGTGGAGAACAAGGAGGGCCGGGTTAGAAAAGACAGCCAACAAAAGAATAATTTTAAAGGTAGCCAGAGCGCACCTTCCAGGCCTGATTTACGAACAGGATAGAAATAATCTGGGCAGAAAGGGGAGTGATCGTTCCAAGATCATTGACAGTGCGGGCTGAGGGGGCTGGAGTCGTGGTACAGGGGCGCTGGGATGGTGACAATAAGGCCGTCGCGGCCGCGAAATCCAAGTCTCCCCAGTGACACGCTTTCCCGGGGCGGGCAAGGCACAGCTCTTCAGGGATAGAAAGCGTCCCCCGGTCAACACCACCCCATGACAGGCGGCCTCCGGAGGGGCCAACCAGAGGTTCGACTAAAGGAAGCAGAAGGGCTTTCCCAGGCCCTGGCCCAGCGGATAATGCGCTTGCGGGCGGCGAACCCGCCACCCTTCCCACCCGGTTTCCCTGGGCAAACGCCCCACACAACCATTACCGGGAACCCAGGGCTCCCCCGCTGGCTCCCAGACGCCGAGCTCCACTCCGGGCGCGCTCGCCTCAGCGCCTACCCACTTCCGGGTTCAGCCCCCCACCTCACCCCGCTCCCCTCCTCTCCTTCCCCTCCCAGAGCTCAGCCGCCTCAGCAGCCGCGGAACACGTCAACCGCGCGCGCAGCCTCCAAGCTACCCCACAGAGGCCGGCTCGCAGCCCTGCGCGAACCAATGCGCATGTGCGCGCATCCTGCTTTACGCATGCTCCGTAAGTCCTCCGCGCTCCCTAGGAGACCTCAGCAACGCCTCAAGTCCGTTACTCCGGGATTTCGCTGTGGCTTTGTGGCGGACTGCGATTGAAACAGTGATGGTTTGTCCTGGGAGGGGAATGAAGGAGGGAAGGACCAATGGGAAGTTTAGAAGTAATTGGCAGAGGGGCAGTGGCACAAACGGATTTCGTCCTCTCCGGTGTGTTTGATAGTTTGTAATCAGCCGTGCAACTGCCGGAAGCCAGCAGCCACCTTGGCAGGCACCTAAAGCACTTACTGCGGGCTCGCGATGGCAAAACGCAGTTGGAGTCAATCAGGAAAGAGGGAAAAGGGGTTCGGTGGGCTCCCCCCCAGTGGGTGCCGTGCACGGGGAGATGGCACTGTTCCTGGGTGAAAGACACTGCTTCAACTCGGACTTTAGCTTTACAAATGCAGACTACGGAACCTGATTGTATGTATCTCCTATTAATCTGAAATTTAAAAAAAAAAAAAAAAAAAAAAAAAAAAAAAACCTCAGGCAATTTTTAGTGTTTTTTCATAGGGAGATGTTTAAGAAAATTGAAATTTTAATGTTGAAGTGTTGGATCCTTTTTTAAAAAGAAAGCTTTTAAGTCAGAGGATTTTTTTTTTCAGAAATCTATGCCTTTTGTAGAGATACCAGATTATTAAACTTTTTATGAAATATTGCTAAATGAGAAAAATATGCATTTGGTGTTTTTAAAAAAATTATGAAATTAATTTGGTCTTTTTTTTAAAGTCCTATCACTATTTGGATTTTGCCTAATTTGAGAGGGTGCAATGCCTAGGAAAGCTCTGAAGGAGGGTTTACAACCTTAGTAGCATAAACGTTTTTTTCACTTCATGTGATCCCTTTCCTCATTAGAATGGAAGTTAGCAAATTTGGGTTTGCTGGCAGTCTTTGTGTGTTCTAGCTGTGTTATTATCATGACCACATTTTGTGCCCATTTTACAGTCTCAAGCATCTTATTTGTAAAATTGGATAAGGAACTTTGCTTGTCTCAAGAGCACTGTTGTGAGCATCTTAAGGGTTATATATGTGAAAGCATTTGGGAAACTATAACACAATTCAGTACTATTATCTCTAAAAGGGAGTTTAAAATTATATTTACCTTTTGATTGCTACTGATCCATTACAAGTGAATCTGTATTTAAACTCCTTTTTATTAATTTCCTAATATGATTTCACGATAATTCTAGAATCACATTGAAGATATGATTCCTTCTGATTCAATACCATGATTGATTTTTCCCTTAAATCTGTACTACTAGTATATTTTTTTCTAATAAAAATTGTAATGTAGCAGGAAAACCTATGCAGACAGAAGACCCCAGGCACCAGTTGATAGAGGAAGCCACGAGTTTATTCCAGCTGGAAGACTCAGCGGACTAGCATCCTAAAAACTGAGCCCACCGACTCAATCTCTTGCCTTTCTTTTATACATTTTTTATGGCTAAGGTGCACGTGAGAGTCATAAAAGATGTATGTGAGGGACGTGACAAACGTGAAAGCCTTGGGACTCAAGGGAAGGTCACATTGGCCCACCGTCTTCAAAGGCGAGGAAAGGCTGAGGAAGTTACAAGGTTACTCTCTAGGCCCAGCGCATACCAAGGGCAGGATATAGAGATAACAGAGACATCTGCTACAGTAGAGGTAGGAGTGTTACAGACTGGCTGATGCCTATACAGAGTGGCCAGGATAGATCTTTAGCTCTGCTTTTACTCTTTTGCCTCAGTAATTGCTTACCTTTCAAAAAAAAAAAACTGATGCTCAAGTTGTTTGGTTATTTTTCTGATTTAAATGGTTATGATTACTACTAAATTTTAACTTTTTATTGTACACAGAAAAAAATAGAAAAATGCACCTCATACAAGTGTACAGCAGGTAGGAAAGGAAGGGATGCCAAAAGGAAAAAAGAAAAATTCACAAGGACAACTTTTGGAGCCAGTGCCTGAGATATTGCATTTCCAACAGAGTTCTAGGGGATGCTGATATCACTGGTTTGAGGACCAGACTATGGAAAGCAAGGTCTTAGATCATGTGATTGTAATTTTATGGACAGAAAGGAAATAAGATGAAGGCTGAGACAAAATAGGATGGGTGGCCAAATTGGAGACTCCACTCCTTACCCCACCCACACATACTTCCACACACATATCTGGATATCTAGGAGGGCAGCACTCTCAGGAGAATTCCTACAGAGTTGTACTCTCTCCTACAGAGAAAAGAGACTTTGGAGAAACTTGCCTATATCAGATTTTCTTCAGGAATTGAAAATAAATAAAATTTTAAAACCTTTCATGAAAACAGCTAGCAAAAACTCACATTCACATGGATTGAGACAAAGATTCTTGTCACCTGTATGACACATTTCACAAAAACTAGCCTCACTGAAAATGGAGTAAATGTGAAAACAAAATAGTAAACAAATTATAAAAACAGTTACTGTAGGCTTTGGATACACAAAACCTGCAGATATCAGAATTATCAGAAACAAAATAAGTATACTTAATATATTTAATAAATAATAGAAAGGAAAGTGAAAGAAACAAGTGATCAAAAATAACCATGCAGATTAAAAGAATAATTTGGAAATGAAAGTTATCATTGTATTATTACTTAGTAATTAGAATATGGATGGAAATGTATAAGTGCTTATTAAAATAGAAGAGAGGTTGATACAAGATAGAAAATAAGTAAATCCAAAGAAAAAAAATTTAACAAGCATAAATTATGAAATAGTGAAACATACAATAACAATACAATAGACCAAAACTCTGGGTATTTGAATATATAAAAAACTTGAGAAATTTTTTAATAAGATTTGTTATTGCCAATTTTATACAACTCTTCAAAAATTATTTTAAAATGAGGGAAGGTCACACTTTATTTCCTGAGACAAGCATAATCATAATACCAAAACTTAACAAATAACATTTCAGGAAATGAAAATTATATGTCAAACTCACTTATAAATAAGGTGCAAAAATCCTAAATGAAATCAAATACAAGTGATGTGTTGTCTATGTGTGTGAGAGAGAGAGAAAAAAAATAAATAAATAACTGAACTAAATTGGCTTTAACACAGGAACAAAAAATTTTAACATTTGAAAATAAGTATAATTCTTTGTATTAACAAAATGAAAGATGAAAATTATTATCTTAATAGATACAGAAAAATATTTGATAAATTTAACACTTAACTTCTTAAAAATTTTAAACTGGAGGTAAAATATGCTTTAACATAAATGGACTCTGACTAAAAAAAAATAGAGCAAATGTCATACTTAATGAAATGTTGAAAATTTCCATGGAATTTGAGAATGAACCAAGAATGCCTTCTATTACCACTTGACATTTTAATAAAAACTCTACTCAGGAAAAATAAACATGAATAAGAAATAGAAATAATGTAAGTTTGGGGAAGGGAGAATAAAATTATCATTCTTTATTGAAGACATGTTTGGATATTTAGTAAAATTTTTTAAAACCCTATGGATAATTTTTTTTTAATAAAGTTAACTGGATACAATGTTCGAGTACAAAATAAAATATTACCTGTACAAGCTGTGGTAGTGAATTTTATTTCTCAACTTGGCTACTCTATGGTGCTCAATTATTTTAAAAACACCTATCTAGATGTTGTTGTGAAGATTATGTTTCATAAGTCAACAGACTTTGAATAAAGTTGATTATCCTCCTGAATGTGAAGACTACATGCAATTAGTTGGAAGCATTAAGAGCAAAGAATGAGGTTTCCCCAAAAAGAAGCAATTCTCCTGGAGATTTCAACTTAGAAACTGTGTGAGTTTTCAGCCTGCAGAACTGCAGAATTTGGATACAAAGCTGGGACATCAGCCTTTACCAGAATTTCCAGCCTGTGGATCTGCCTTCTAGATTTTGGACTTGCCAACTGCCACATTCATATGAGCCAATTCTTTCAAATACATCTCTGTATCTAATTAATTTTCTTTCTCTGGAACACACATACATGAGCAATGAAAAATAAGAAAACATAAAAACAATACCTTACAATTTCTTCAATCATGTAGCACCAACATCCATGTCCCTAAGGTGCCAGAAGTTTTTGTGAGAGACAGTAGCCAGTGGGGTAAGAACCCATGAGGAAAAAAATGGAGGAAGAACATCAAGAAAGGAAAGTACATTTGCACACTCCAGGGTCCCTTCCCAGTGTCTTCCTTTTGCTGATCTGTCATGGTCTTAACATCCTTTAATAGGCTGTTTCACAAGTTTATTTCTAAAGATGAAAATGTTTTTCTTTATTTATTCAATAGTATATCCTTTGAGCAACTACATTGTACCAAGAATGTAACATTTTTTTTAAAGAATGTAATGTTTTAAATAAAGTTAATTATTAACAGATGTTTTCAGTAGCATGTGGAAGTGAAACTAATGACTCATGTTCAACCTTTATACAAAACTCCCTATAATAGGGGCAGTAATTTTTATGTATATATAAAATACCGGATATGTAAATATTTTCATGTTTTCTCAATCCCACTATCTTCTGCATTTTTTACACCCCTTTAATAATGTAAAAATTATTTTTATCTTATGAACCCTATAAAAATAACCCATGGCATGAATCTGGGACATTGGCAGCCATTATTTTCTGACCCTTACCTCTAATAAGCACCTCAGCTAAATTAAAGAAGAACTAAATAAATAAATATGCTGTCTGTTGGTGCTATTGGCACAAAATGCTACCGATTAAGTAATTTATTAACATTGGAAATTTATTTTTCGCAGTTCTGAAGTCTGGGAAGTCCAAGGTCAGGGTGCTGGCATTCCACGTCTGATGAGGGTTTTCTTGCTGTCTCCTCACATGGCAGAAGGTGTAAATGCTATGTCCTCATGTGGCAAAAGGTAGAAGGGCAAAAAGGGCTTCAGCAAGTTTCCTCCAGCCATCTTACAATGAGATACTCTCATGACAATTACTTTCACAGCGGCCCCATTTCTTAATACAAACACAGTAGGGATTAAGTTTCACCAGATGAAATTTGTGGGTTATTCAAATCACAACACATACCATATTTATAGCTTGAAAAAAACAATATTGTGAAGATGTTAATTGTTCCTAAATTAATCCGTAGATTTAAAGACATCAGTAAATTGAACATCATCAATATGAAAACCATTTTTTCCCCAAAAGATGATGTTAGGAACATAAAACAATAAGCCACACATTGGGAAAAGACTTTTGACAGACATATAGATGCAAAGAACATACTTAGAAAATAAAAAGAACTGTCAAACTAATCAATGAGACCAAAAACATATAAAAAGTGAGAAAAATATTTGAATAGATGTTGCAAGAAAGATGACAAGCTCACAGAAAGATCATTTTTACCTTTACTTTGCATCTTAAGAAAGATACAAATTCAAACCACAAAGAGATACCACTAGACATCTATTGTAATAACTAAAATTATGAAGACAGATAATATCAAGTGTTGCTAAGGATATGGATCAGCTGAAAATCTCATATACTTTTTGTGGGGATGTAAGATGATACAAGCACTTCATAAAGTAATCGAGCAATTTCCAAAAACATTAAACTTGCATATACCGTACAAGCTAGCTATTCCGTATTTACCCAGGAGAAATAAAAAATGTATGTACACAAGCTTACATACAAAAGTTCATAAGAGCTTTACATAAAATAGCCAAATACTAGAAACAATCCAGATGTCTAAAAATAAGTAAATGGATAAACAGACTGGACATTCACATAATAGAAGATTGGTACTAAATAATGAAAATGAATAATGATAAAGGCAACAACATAAATGAAACCTAAAATAATTTTATGAGTAAAACTCAAAACGAGTATATTCTATGTGTGATCAAATTACTAGAAACTGCTGGTTACAATGACAGAAAGCCAGTTTGTTGCTGGTAGACAACTGGAGGTAGAAGCAGGAGTGATAAATTACAAGAGGAAACAAGAAAACTTGGTTCATTATTTTGATTATAGTGATGGTTTCACCAGGATATGCATATGTCATACCTTAACAAATTATGCACTTTACACTTAAATGAACTCAGAGTATTGTATGATGAACCTAAATAATATCACACAGACATATGAACAGAGACTTACAATAAAACAGACTAGAAAAATAGAAAATCCAGAAATTGATTCAAATTCACCCGGGGAAATTTACTATGTAAAAAGATAGAATTGGGGTTGTCTGGGTTTTTTGTTTGTTTTTGTTGATTTTCTCGAGTGCTTTGTAGATTCTGGCTATTAGAAATGAACAGAAGCCAGAAGCTTTCCAAAAGAAGATAGCTGAATGGCCAATAAACATACGAAAAAATGCTCTATGTCATTAACTTTCAGGGAAATTCAAATTAAAACCACAATAAGATATCACCTTAACCCAGTTGGAATGGATTTTATTAAAAAGTCCAAAAACCGTAGATGCTGGAGCGGACACAGAGAGAAAAGAAATCTTATATACTGTTGGTGGAACTGCAAATTATTAATAGCAAAACCTTCATGGATTCCTCAAAGAACTAAAAGTAGACCTATACTTTGACCCAGGTACCAGGTATTTACACAAAGGAAAAGATGTCACTTTATGAAAAAGGCACCTATACACAAATGTTTATTGCAGTATACTTCACAATTGCAAATATGTGGAATCAACCTAAGTGCCCATCAATTCACAAGTGAATTAGCAGAATGTGGTATGTGTATACTACTATGGAATACTACTCAGTCACAAAGGAGGATGAATTAAGTAAGGCCTTTTTCAACAATTTGGTGGAACTAGAGACCATTATCCTAAGTGATATATCTAAAGAATGGAAAAATGAATGTCACATTTACTCACTGTTAAATTGGAACTAACCGATGAGCACACATGTGCACAGAGGAAATTAAAATTCAGTGGGAAACAAATAGGGGAGGAGGGAGGAAGAGATGGGTGAAAACCCACCTAATATGCACAATGAATGCTATCTGGGTGATGGGCACATTTATAACCCTAACTCAAGCATAACAAAATTGATACATATAACCCAAGCCATTTGCATCCCCATAATATTTTGAAATAAAAAAGTATACTATTTCAATTTTGTGGCAAAAAGATAGACTTTCCCAATAAATGAGAATGGTTAAAGAGGTGGACGTCAAAAATAAAAGTTCTATGACAAGTAAACTTTTCAGTAGATCAAGATGAATTCCAAATGCATTGATGGTCTCAATGTAAAAGTTGAAAATATAAAATCACTATAACAAAATACAAACAAACTTCTAAGTAACAGTAAATGGGGAAAGTCTTCCTAATCATGAATCAGAATTCAGAAGCAATTAAGAAAAAAAAATTAATTCAGCCATATGAACTTTTTGTTTGTTTTGTTTTGTTTTAATTTGCATGGAGAAGTTCCAATATAAATAATGACATATTAAGTGATTTAAACCACCTTTCCTATTGGAATGACTAGGACAATTTTTTTTTTTAAACAAGAGCTTCTGTTTTCAATGCCTGAAAGAACTATGAAAACTGTACATAAGGAATTGCAATGCCATGATCTACAAGAAAAAAGAAACACAAAGAAGGTGATACTGCCTTGTGCGGGAGCCTGTCACTAAACATAGCTACTGATTGGCAAGTAGTAGTTGAGAGGCTGAGAAGATGAGCAAATCTTTAAACAAACATCTAAGACCAAAATATAAAAATTATTATTTTAGGATCACAAAAATGTTCTAATAAACATTTCATGTTTTCAGCTTTGACTCAGAAAGCCCTAACTTTGAGTGAAATATGTCCCAATGACAGGTCATCCTTCACAAGACTGAAGCTCTTCTGTGAAATATTTGCCAGAATAGATCATATGTTAGCTCACAAATTCTTTAAAAAATGTAAGAAGATCAATGTCGTATCAAGTATCTTTTCCAACCACAATTGTATGAAAGTAGAAATCAATCACAGGAAGAATATTGAAAATTTCATAAATATGTAGAAATTAAACAATGTACTCCTGAATAACCAATGGATCAAAAAAGAAATCAAAAGGGAAATTTTAAAAACTAGAGACAAGAAAAAAATGGCAACATAACATGCCAAAACTTACAGGATGCAGCAAAATCAGTTCTTAGAGAAAAAAAATGATAGCTAACTTCTGCGTTAAAAAAAAAAGGAAAGATCACAAACAGCCTAACTTTACATCTGAAGGAAGTAAAAAAAAGAACAAACTAAGCCCAAGGTTAGCAGAAAGAAGGAAATAACAAAGATAAGAGTAGAAACAGAGACTAGAAAAGCAATATTAAGGACCAGTGAAATAAAATGGTGTGGTTTTTTTGGAGGGGGGGGTAAAAAAAGTTGACAAACCTTTAGCTAGACTAAGAAAAAAAGAGAGAAGGCTGAAAATATGAAACAGAAGATGTTACATTTTATACCACAGCATAACTAAGGATCATGAGAGACTATAGTTGAGCTTTGAACAAAATGGGTTTGCATTGCCCTGTTTCAGGTATATGCAGATGTTTTTTTCAATAAATGCAGTCAGCTTTCTTTAATGGTGACATCGGCCCCTCAAACAAACGTGGATTAAAAACAATGTTTTCGGATTGCCCATGTTCATGGATGCCTGACTTAAAAATCCATGGGTCCTGCAGAGCTGACCATGAACTTGATTTGAGTATGCATGGATTTTGGTATGCAAATGTGGCCCCAGAATCAATCCCCTGGGATACAGAGACGATTGTACTATGAACAATTATATAATAAATTGGATAACTTACAAGCAATAGATAAATTCCTATAAACATAAAATCTACCAAGACTAAATCACTGTGGGGTTAGAAATCCCCACATGTATGTCTCATGTATGTCTCATTCAAGTAAGCCACTAATGGGTTACATTGGCTTTTGCCTTCACAGAAAAAGCAATAGATTTGGGCAGCCCTGAGGCAAACACAAAGACTGTTTTCTGGTCATCCGGGAACAGATACTTTGAAGCTTTTGCAGCCA